>JAMPIV010019261.1:0-294744 GCA_024509875.1 Oreohelix idahoensis | reverse complement strand
GTCCAAAATTAATATTGAATAAATCTGCTCTGATTTATAAGATCTCGATCCATCTATCTTGACGACCTGTAAGTTCATATTAACAATACTACTCCCATACAAGTAACATAGATGGATTTAACTATACACACCACACACAGTTATGTGACAACAAGATACACAAACGTGAAAAACTATGGTAAATGGAGTATGGGTTATGGGCTGAGCTGACCAACACAAGTAATTAAGTTTTTCGTTAAGTTTATTATCATATAACTCTTTACAACATTTAAAACATATATTATATATATATATATATAATATATTATATATATATATATATATATATATATTCTATATATATATAGTATTGATATATATATAATATATATATATCATATTTATATATATCATTATAATCGTGTTGTACAGACATAGGAAGATAACCCAATAATGCTCTCCCTCTTGTTGAGAAAAGGATCCCGCAAGAAGTAAATAACAAGGTCAAAAGATTAGCACTAGGGGTAGGATAGGCAGTACAGTAAAGAACGAGTCCCACTACAGTGCTATCCAGTGAAGAAAAAAATATAACACAATGGTTAGCAAAAGAAAAGAACCAAAGTTTGCAGGTACAATGTTTCCTGTAACTAATGAAAATTATTTCACTCTTTCTCTCTTTCTCTGTTATACTTGGCCACTCATTTTCTCCTTACCTATTCTGTTGAAAACAATTGTGTTGACAAATAATCCATGGAAAAATGCATGTAATGTCCCGTAATTGGTATCATCCGAACCAGGCCCCAGTTCCTCCGATAATAATTAAACTTTACACGGGGAACGCCTAATTAGTGATATGTTTCGGGATACACAAGTTTGTCCACTAGGTTGGTTAGTGCCGGAACTCTCTGAGATATGCCATTACTCAGTAAACAGGGAAACATGATTATACAAATAAACTATTGTCAATTCTGATGATGGTGATACTCTTATCGGCTTGCTCTGGGGGAGTACCGATTATGAACAGCGTTTTATCCTGGGTAAATTCCACGTGTGTAAACGACTGTCAGAAGTCGGGAAAACTTGTTAGGTATATGGCCACACCGGGCTGATAAAATTAAAATGGGAAAAATATATGGGTATTTTGTCATTCCCCTTAATGAATTACAGTTCAAAGAATGTTATTGTGTCGCCCTGGTCATTCCTGTTCACACTGGTACGAGCGAACGCCAAAGGAAAACGACACTATTATTACTTCAGTAACTGAGGAAACGACCACAAATAGGAAACCGCTAGCCGCTGGGTTTTTTGGATCAAGTTCTGTATTAGGAAGAAACAAAGGATTTCTAACATGACAAATTCTAGGCTGTCAAGCGTACGGCATGATCTCTTAACTTCTCCGCCACTAAATTAAATTTAAGGCACACGGGGTATTAATCTATACTCTCGCACGTCGCTTGAACGAGTACGGGTTTGATAAAATCATGCAGCTTTTCCACCTCCGCCCCGGTAAACAATCAGCGCACAATGTTAGTTTTAATTCAGTTATGACTACGCTTCCTTACAAAACTCGCCTGTCATTACTAGCTTGATGATTCTCGGCTGCTATCGTTTGTCTCTTTCCCACATGATATTTAATGCTAGTCACTATATAATTACACACAATGAAGATATAATTCGCATTCTGCTCTGTCACTTTATCCGTCCCTCATAGTATTTATTTAGTCAGTTAAGCCGTATACTCTAGTGAAAATTAGTTGATGGATTCTTTATATTAATCTGAACCACTGGTAAGAAAATATATATACGTTTGCTATCCGCTATTCTTAACGCTAGGGACTCACAGTGAATAAAATGGTAACTCTCTAACACATTTAATACTTAAGCACAACTTATATTATTATTATCAGAAAAACCGAGGTAACTTTCTAACAAATTTAATACTTAAGCACAACTTACGAGGTGTGTTCAAATGAAACCCGTCCCAGTGGCTTTATAACAAATATATGTAAGTTACATCAGCAGGAGTAGTAGAATTAAATACAGCAATTGTTATGAATCAAATACCCACTGGGGTTCTTTAGAAATAGTCACCATAGGCAATCAGACACGCATCCCACTGCTTGGGTAGACGGCGGATGCCGTCCAAGAAAAATGACTTTGGTTGCTTATTGAACCATTTGGTCACCGAGGCCCTGACGGCTGCATCGGAGTCGAATCGTTGTCCCTTTAGAGAATTTTTTAAGGGTCCGAAAAAATGAAAGTCACATGGTGACAGATCCGGGCTGTAGGCTGGGTGTGGCAGAACTTCCCATCTTTTCCTTGCTAACGCTTCCTGCACAATGTTCGCAACACGTGGACGAGCATTTTCGTGCAACAGAATCACACCACGCGAAAGCATGCCGGGTCGTTTATTCTTGATGGCTCTATGCAGGTTGTCTAGTGTGTCTTTGTAGCGGATGGCATTGATGTTCACGTCAGGCTCTTTAAAGTCTACCAATAGAAGCCCTTCATGGTCAAAAAATGCGGTGACCAAATGGTTCAATAAGCAACCAAAGTCATTTTTCTTGGACGGCATCCGCCGTCTACCCAAGCAGTGGGATGCGTGTCTGATTGCCTATGGTGGCTATTTCTAAAGAACCCCAGTGGGTATTTGATTCATAACAATTGCTGTATTTAATTCTACTACTCCTGCTGATGTAACTTACATATATTTGTTATAAAGCCACTGGGACGGGTTTCATTTGAATACACCTCGTAAATTATTATTACCAGATAAACCGAATAATCCCCGCGAAGGCCATTAAGCACTATTTCACATAGGTTCTAGCGTGCGCGCTAAGATTATCCAAAATTTCTTGAGAGGCTTGATACGGACTAAAAGTGTAGACAGTATATATACTGAAGCACATTAAAAACGCACCACATGTATAATCCAGGAACAGAGTGTGAAATGTAAATATAAGTGTTTACGAGTTTACATATTTGGAATCTTTATTCATTTTCCTATGAATCCATGCTGGTCATTAATTTGTACATTTGATTGTTATGAAATTCATTGCATTCTGTGCAGGCAAGGGAGAAAACCAAAAATGCAACCAATAACAAAATTCATTCACACTATCCTCAGTATCTGGTATGTCCACCGTGTGCTTGCAAACAAGTTTGGCAACGGCTCCGCATGGAACGCACGAGTCTCTGAAGGAAATTCCGGGGAATCAAGTCCCATTCACGTGTAAGAGCAGCTTCGAGCTGTTGCAGATTAGCTGGAGAACCTTGCCTGTAGACTCTGCGTCCAAGCTCGTCAAACAGATGTTCTATAGGAAACATGTCTGGTGATAGGGCAGGCCAATCAATCGTCACAATGTTCTGCTGCTGTAGATATTGATGCGTAATGCATGCGGTGTGCGCACGTGCGTTATCCTGTTGGAGAAGCTGCAAGTCTGGATAATTTGTGAACGCAGGAGCAACCAATGCATCCAGAACCTCATCTCGATATGTCACAGCATTAACATTTCCACGGAAGACGTGAAGAGGCAAGCGATGGTGAAAACTGAATCCTCCCCAAATGTGAATACTGCCACCTCCAAATCGGTTGTGCTGACGAACACAGCAATCTGCAAAGCGCTCTCCACACCGTCGCCAAATCCGCATACGTCTATCAGCAAAGGATATGTTGAATCTGCTCTTGTCTGTGAATAGGACAGCATTCCACTTCAGTCTAGTCCATCTGACATGTTGCTCTGCCCATTGCAGGCGCTGCTGAAGATGTCTGTGAGTCAAGTTTGGCCCAACATAAGGTCGTCTTGCAGTAAAGTCTGTATCTCTGAGTATGACTGTCATTCGAGAGACTTGCCCACGTCTACCCACTATTGCTCTTGCTGTTTGACTTGCCGGGAGAGAACGATTCCTTAGGTGACTCAGCACAATATGACGATCTTGCGCATGGATAGTAACTCGTGGTTGGCCACTCTGAAGTCTATACCTGGCACTGCCAGTGGTTCCGTAACGTTCATTGAGACGTACAATAGTGCTGTGGTGGCAATTCATCCTTCTGGCAATGGCCCGCGAGCTCATTCCGGTCTTCAACATACCAATGGCTCGTTGGCGGTCGTTTTCAGATAGTCGTGGCATTTCAAGCACATGTACTGGGTGATTTGTCTCAACGGCCTTTTTATACCGAGTATACTGCCACAACGCGTACACATTTTCAGGGTCATAGCTGTTGGGAATCGTGTTGCACGTGTAACTTTCATTGTTTTCATGTAGTTTGTACACAAACCCGTGGGTTGAATCATGCACTTTCCATTCCAGCAGCCATTCGCTCTCTACCTCATGACAAACACGGGGAAAATCCATTCCCACACTTTTTTTTCCAGCTTCTCGGCATCAGTATATATATAATAGTGGTGCGTTTTTAATGTGCTTCAGTAGGAGCCGCGCTAGCGTAGTGGTTAAACACCGCTCTGGCGACCGGGTGATACAGGATCAAACCCGGGCGACGGCATTTGAGGATTTTTCGTCGACCGGGATTTGGACTGGATTAACTCGAGACCTGGCGAGGACATTTGAAGGAGTGTCGTCGACCAGGCACTGGCGGTTCCTGAGCCGACCCAGCTGCAATGGGTACCTCCGAAATCGGCGAGTATTTGCCTGAATGGCGAGGGACACCTGTCTCTGTACAAGAAATAAAGGGATACTCACGTAAAATCAATGTCAGGTTAGACATAAATAATATCCTGAGATTTCGCCTCGAGTATTAGCGGGCGTACGAAAAAAAAAATGTGCTTCAGTATATACAAATTCTGCGTGATCTCTCTGAAAGAAGTCAAAAATCACACCTTGGGCGTTTCGGGAGAAATCTGCGAGCTGGCTTCACGAGATAAAAAGATTCTTCGGTTTCCTCCCTCGCTATGCCGAAACGGCATCAGAGAATTGTCTCTTGCGAGCGAACCGTCTTTGATTATTCCCCCGTGTTTAGATCAAATGCTCAATTCCCCCTTAAAATGTCGGACATCAAAGATGATAGGGAAATATTTTAATCTCCCTTGAAGTTGCTATCGGGTCTGATCAGTTTCCTCACCTGCTTTCTGTCATTTACCTATTATTCACATGTCAGCTCGCGTGAGAACTCTGTAATACAGGCCGGTTCGCCCCCCCCCCCCCTATTATCGGCATAATGCGAATAATAGGTAAGCAAATCGTTAACATGAGAAAGGCACGAAAAATAGGCGTGGCTAAATGTCAGTCCACAGACAGCGAAAAGCGTGGGTCTTTCCTTAGCAAAAACGTAAACACTATAGAGGAAACAAGGTAGATAGATGGATTTATGTAGTCTATTTACATATACCCGTCACACTGAACTCTTCTGACTTATGGTTTGCTGTCCTCACATAATTTCTGCAAGACTTGTAGAAGCTCTGTATAGCATGAATCAGAGGTGCTGGAATATTCTTCCTTGCCAAACAGTCCCAAAGTTGCTCCAGGGGACCCTGTCAAACGCCTTTTCCAGATCTATGAAACAAAGATGTATCTCACTCTTATACTCAAGAGCCTTTTCACTCAGTTGTCTGAGCGTGAAGATTAGGTCTTGAGTACTTCGGTTTGCTCAGAATCCACACTGGGCCTCTTCTAAATGAAGCTCAGCTAGATGTCTGAGTCTCTGCTCTAGGATTCTAGAGTAGATTTTACCAGGGACACTGAGAAGGGATATGCCTCTATGGTTTCCACATTGTCGGTTGTCACCCTTTTTGAAAATCGGTGTTATGATGGCAATCTCCCTGTCTTTTGGTATGGTCTTGTTGCGCCAAGCTGCCTGTAGGATCCTTAAGAGTAATAGGTCGCCTGATGCTCCCATGTACTTAACCATTTCTGGTGTTATACCATCATGCCCTGCTGCTTTGCCCATCTTGATTTTCTCCAGTGCTGCCTTCAGTTCTTCCATCTTTATGTCATCTTCACCACATTGGTTTTCTCTTCTGTGCTAGTGGTTATTATTTCTGATGCTTGACCTTGCTCACCATCAAGGAGTTCTGAGAAATATTCTTTCCATCTTTCCATTACTTCCTTCGGGGCAGTAAGCAATTTGCCTTGCTTGTCCTTTATAAATTTAAGAGGGCACTGTTTTTCCTTTCTCGTGTTCTTTAGGGTCTTATAGAACAATTTCTGGTTTTCTTGTGCATCTTTTTCTAGCTTTTCTCCAAATTCTTCCCAGGACTTCTGTTTTGCTGCTAGCACCTTGTTCTTTGCTTCTGTTCTGAGTGTCACATATTCTCTATATTTTTCTATTTGTCCTGCTGTGTTTTTAGCTCCTAAGTATTGTTTCCATGCCATTTTCTTCTCTCTTATTTTCTCTTTGACTTCCTCTGTCCACCAAGGTGTCCTCTTTCTCTTGTTCCCAAGTCGGACTTCACCACATGCTTCTGCAGCAGCTGTCTTTATGATGTCTTTGAATTTAAGCCAGAGGGTTTCCAAGTCATCAGGTTGTTCTTCTGTGTTTCTCACCGCTGTAGCAATAAGCCCCTGATATCTGGTCTTAATTTCTGGCTCTCTCAGCTTGTAGGTCTTAATGCTCATTTCTCCTGTTCGTTTACTTAGTTTCTTGCGTGATGTTGGGCAGTTCCTAGGCTGAGCAACTCTTTCAGTTGTTCTTTTGATTGTTAGCAGGTAGTGATCACTTCCAATCTCTGGCCCCCTCCAGACTCTAGCATCGCGGACATATTTGAATGAGCTCCTCCTAACTATGGCATAGTCGATCACTGACTTCTCATTCTTTGTTGGTTCACATCTAGTGTATGCATGTATGCGCTTATGGGGGAACTTTGTGTTTGTAATGATCAGATTCTGCTCACTGCAGAATCTAAGGAGTCGCTTTCCATTGTCATTGAGAGTATCTTCTCCATATCTTCCGATAACTCCACCCCATCTAACATGGTCATTTCCAACTCTGGCATTGAAATCTCCGAGCATGATAACTTCATCTAGGCAGTCATCCACTGTCCTTTGAAGCAGCTCGAAGAATTCCTCCTTGACCTCTGCTCTCTCATCCTCATTTGGCCCGTACACTATGACAAGGTTGACTATGGTTTCTCCTTTTTTTAGTTTTACAACCATAATGCGCTCCGAGACAAAGCTCCATCCCTTGATATTATCTTTTGGTTTTTCGCCACAATGCAACCCACACCTCCTTTAGCTCTTTCAGATGTGGGTACACCACTGTAGAGCAGCGTGTTGCCATCGAGATCCATGACTCCTTGTCCCTTTTTCTTCGTTTCTGTTATAGCCAGGATTTCTAGTTTTGCTTTCCTCATCTCTACCACCATCTCCTCTTCTTTCCCGTTTATACTTCTTATGTTCCAAGTTTCATAAGTCGTAGTCCGTAGTCCGTTCCAGTTCGTCGCCTTTAGAATCAGTCCAGTTTTCTCTCTTGAATTGCTCGTAATCGTGATTTAAAGCAAACAGGTGATTGGCCTGTTGTGCTTTTGCATGATGGAGGGGCTGCCTCCTTACGACTCCATGCAGACCGCCCTCCTCCTTTTTCAGCCAGGCTTGGGACCGGCCTTGGCGGAGTTTCCCCCCCCCCCCCCCCCCCCAACCACCACCACCCATAAATCAAGCAATTCACCACATTTTATCTTCATGGCGCTCTAAGGAGACGGGCTCACCTGGGTCATGTCTTCCAATTTTCATCCTCCTATGATAGGAACCTCAGCACAGATCGCTACAGAAGGAAAAAATCTGGTCATCAGAACATGTTCAAGAAGGAAACCCCCACATAGGGTTGAACCGGTTATTCCGTAAATAGGCAACACCAATTTCCCATGTATGGGCCATAAAAAAAAACACACAATACTTTTTTCTATAATTATTACTCGTTCAACTTAAGCATCTCTCTACGAGGTTCCCTTCAAATCTCGTGTTGTCAGTTATCATTGACCTGAAGCAAACTCATTAACCTTGGAATTTACAACAACATAAGACTTTCTGGAATGTCTTAAGAAAAACTTACATAATTTGTGACTTTGTTACACGCTACCTCACCTGTGAAAACCTGGAATTTTGACAGAAAGAACGATAAAGACGTAATGAGCCTTACATGAACGTTCTCAGAAAGGAACACACTCAAGTGCAGGTCACGGCGTTATGTTTATGGGATGTACTGGACAACCGTCTGTAAATGTCTTCGAATTCGCTGGTTTACCTCAGTTATGTACAACCCAAGAGCTTTGGGGTCTACTTTAGAAATACTTACCTCTCCGAAGTAAGAGAGTGGGTCGGAGTGGCTCAGAGGTATGGCGTCCGCCTCGTATTCAAGATGTACCGGGTTCAAATCCCAGTTGAGGGATTATAATTTATTGAAATATTTTTTTCACAATCAGTTGTCCTAATTACGTCATACTCCCACCCCTGGTCTCATGGGTAGTGAGATCGGATACCTAGCCTTCTCGGACAAGTGCGAAAAATAGGAGGTCCCGTGTGCAAGTTGCGCACGTTAAAAAATCAATGGCAGTTGGAAATCGTAAAGAGTAGACTTATCAGGCCGCTGCCCTGGAAAAAATTTAAAAATTAGGAAACCTACCCACCACAAAAAATATTTATAGAATGTGTGATTCCTATACATTATATACACACATTGGGATTCTCGCCGGTGCTACGGAGTTCGCGCACTGCGCTGAGATCCTCCTTGTGTGATCTAAGGGAGGCGATCGGAGCACTGATGGAGTTGTCCGTGTGCAATGAAGATAGTCCTTCAAAACCAAATCAAAACCAATCTTCTCTGATGGTCTACCTTTATAAATCCTGCCCGTTTTCAGGATTTGGAGTATGTGGAGTTTGGAAACAGTGTATGTAGCCGTGGTCACTGATGTTGCAAGAACACGGCAGTTGACATAAAACGTGTTACAGCAAGACTATAATTATTATTATTAAACTTAAGTCCAGGGAAACCCAAAAGAATAATCAAAATCAGGAACCGCAAGTACTAAGGCCAAGCCTGACTATTGTGTTTCCTGACTTTATAACTCCAAGCACACGGTAACGTGTCATACCTTATTACCTTCGTATGAATCCAGCTTCTCATTCCCGCTCTTTCTGCAAGAGTCCAGCCTCATTCTCCCCCCCCCCCCACTTAATTGTGCAGCATTTCTGCGCCCATCTTATCACACCACACTATGGTAGCCTCTTCATGCGATCTACGCTCTGGCGCCTTCTAAACTACCATCTTTATTCAATTTGTAATCGTCACCTCATTCTTCAATCCTCCCACGAAGTAGCTTTCAAGTTTTAGGGTTTAGTTCGTTATTCTCTAATTTTGTTTTTCTACACACCTCTTACATTAAATTCATATCCACTCTTCCCATACATTAAACGCCTTTCCAATTTTTATTACATCACATTTCCTTTCACTGCTTTCTTACATCAGATTCCCTTCCGCTCATTTCTTAAATCAAATTTCCTTCCATTGCCTTCTTACATCAAATTTACATCAGATGTTTTCTTACATCAAATGGTTTTCTTACATCAAATTTGCTTCCATTGTTTTAACGTCAATTTCTCTTCTCTTGTCCTCTTAACTGAAATTTAATTCTGCTGTTTTCTTATATAAAATTGTTTCCATTGTTTCTTACATCAGATTTCCTCCCACTGTCGCATCACATCAAGTTCCCTACCACTGTCGTATCACTTCAAGTTCTCTACCACTGTCGTATCACATCAAGTTCCCTACCACTGTCGTATCATCAAGTTCCCTACCACTGTCGTGTTACATCAAATTTCTTTCGGGACCCCAAGATGCAGCAATAGTGAATGCAGTCAGCGACCCATAGCTGTACTGCTTGCATCAGGACCAGCGAACCAGAGCTGGTCAAGACCGCACTCCACCTCCACGTGGTGGTCCTGGAAACAGTCTGCAGCAGTGCAGTCTGGCTGAGCGAGTGCGGATCGCAATGGGAAGGGAAACCTGGTCCCTAAAAAAATGCCGTGCTGAAGTCGGATGTGTCGACCGAAAGGTGCAGATATCACAGCTTAGGCGTAAACAGACACAACGCAACCACCGTCCTTTTCAGGGCGAACGAAGAAGAAGAAGAAGAAATTTCTTTCCACTGTCTTCTTACATCAAATTTATTTCCAGTTGTGACCAAAAAGACGTTCTTTTCGTTTGTCCAATTTTCTGTCTACGCTCCTCTTTGTTAGTATTCATTCGTTCATTTCTTTTTCCCTTTCATCCGTGCATTATCTCACTTTTACGCCTCAATCTACCGATATTATCTTATCCTCGGTAGGGACTTCTCGTCCACCCACACGTTTTAGGCTTGACCACACGTTACATGTTATCCTTTGATCGCGGACAGACAGCGATAAGGCAGGTGGGACAATACGGTCAAATCAACATTTGATTTGTCGTTTGTCGCCAGCTTAATGTCTATACAGACGGGCTATTGATAGATAAGCAAGTATTGCTTCAGTCAGGGGTGGGGTGTTTGTTAGATAAACTCAGTACGATAGTATGGGAGTACTATTTTCAGCATCTGAGAGTCGGGACACCACATTTAGATTGCGCAAGTATATCCAGTCAGCCTGGTTGTCGCTGGTAGTGTAAGATTACATGTATCTAATTGACAGATTTGATATAATCATAATATATATGTAGAAATATATAGATATCATAATAAATAGGAATGGGTAAAAAGAGGGTGTAAAGTGTTGGTTGTATCACTGTAAAATTAATTTCATTTGATCATTCTCAATGGGCCATACTGGCCATCACTGTAAAAGTGTAGTAGATGTAGCACTGTAGCAGATTGGTGTACTGGCACTGTTGAAAGTAGTTGGTACTGCTACAAAATGTAAGCATGTTGACATACACGCCCACACAGGGCTACTGTAAATAGGTCATTAAGACGTCACAGTAACACATGATGATGAAGTCAGGAAGTGTTGAACGACTGGTGACGTTTCCAAACATTTTATTACGGTACAATACAAGTCACGCTGACATCGACACATACATTGTCATCTGAACAAAGGTTCAACACATCATGGACGTAATCACACGCCAATACACCTCTGGCAAAAAATAGGCCGCATGGACAGCGGGCTTACATATATAATTCATTGATAATCTGGTTCAACACCTCTGGCAAAAATAGGCCGCATGGACAGCGGGCTTATATATATATAGTTCATTGATACTCTGGTTCAACACCTCTGGCAAAATTAGGCCGCATGGACAGCGGGCTTACATATATAATTCATTGATAATCTGGTTCAACACCTCTGGCAAACAATAGTAATGTTACCACTTCTCCGCACCGGGAGTAAGTCGCCTAAATAACTCAAAGTTCATGGCAATAACAAATAGGTTCAAAATGTTTCTTTACCTGCTCTGCCTTCCATGAATTAAACACCAAAAACACTTGCCATTTCCTAGGCTTATAACTCTATGCCAGAATCACATTAAAAGGGGAATCTTAAACATAATTTAATCACAGAAGAACTCTGATCCCCTTTGACACTGCCAGAGCGACTTGTCAGCTCGAAAAACGCCAGGCGACTATCCAAAACAACAGTCTTCCGGACGCGCCCAAATCATTGCGCATGCGCCCGGATAGTGGCGTGATGTGAGTCCAACTCACACCGTACCGAGAAGCCAGGTCTAAAACCATATAAGGCCGTCTCGTACAATCTTGTCTATAACCATATAAGGCAATTTCGAACAATCTGGAAGGCTAAAATCGGCCGAGTCAAGGGACATAACAAATAAATCTAACATGTATCAAAAGGAAAACATAATCACAGGTTAAATCCCTTAGACCACAAATATCAGAAAAGTATAATAAAGTATTCATTACAATAGAGATGGCTACTGTGTGTATGTGTCGAAACAATGCTTCGAAACAGTATCGTACCCGAAAGATTCGATGCAGAGCCTTTTTGCCGTGTCGATACTGTGTCAGTTCCTGTCTGCCTCGCTGTTTTGCAGAGTAGAGATGGCTACTGTGTGTATGAGTCAAACAATGCTTCGAAACAGCACCGAGTCCAACAGATTCGATACATGGACACAGTTTCAGTTCGTGTCTGCCTCGCTGTTTTGCAACACTGTCTCACTTTCCGTGGGCCTTTGTAAAATTTGAATAAACCGTTCGGAACATTAGTATGGAATATCAAACATGTCATATTTTTCAGGGATGTGTTATGATGACTTGATTTTACAAGTGATATTATATTTGCTGAGAAGTTATAGGCACTGGAAATTGTGTCAGTGCTGCAGTTGTCAATGTTTTAGGCGCTATGTTAAAGTTGAAAGTGTCCGTGTGTTCGTATAAATGTAATGGACACTTTATTAGCTCTGCTGATATCTGTGTACTCGGTGTGGATTTGAATCATTGTCTACCAAAACTAGCTTACTCTAGTTTGATATCATGTGTTATTATTACTGTTATTATTATTGTTGTTTTTTATTATTTTCCCATATACTGCAGCTATAATCATATCTACGTTTTATTTCATCATAATGAAGACTTGTGTAAAAATATTGAATTGTGGTCACACGAAACGCCATAGATTTTCACACACGACAGTAGCGCGAAAGAAAAAAACAGAGGAGATTGTCTCACACAGTTCATGTATAGAAATGTATACTGTTTATTAGAGACTTCTTTCTCCCCGATACGGGCAATAGTGTCGTTGTGTCGTTGTGTCGACACACTGTTTCGAAACAGTTTAAATCACTGCGCTAACTGTTTCGAAACAGTAGAGTGTGTCGATTTGCCCACCTCTACATTACAAGCATACCATAACAGACTGTAACAGAGGGTAACCTTGGAGAAGAGATTTTCATATTTAATAATTAGTGCCGGTCGTATTGTGACGGTATTGCCTCCCCCGCTTTGCAGTAGTGGCCCAACAGTGGCCAAAACTCAAGAGTACCTAATATGGGCTTCAAAGGTGACTACCTTCGCACAAGATTACTCTTGGCAGATATGTAGACAGAAGGTTAATGACGCTTCTACCACAAAATAGTGTTCACAAGATATTCAGATAAGCGAAAACAATGCTGCGTTTGGCTCAGCTTGTTAATTCTAGAATCTACCGACAACTTTTGTGAAGGATTAAGCAGTGGTTTATGTTAGCTCGTTTAAGCCCCACCTCTGATTTACTCAGTGGAATTCTTATTATTCTGGTATAGCTCTGTTTTAGAGTGATGTGTAGTAAATTGACTGAGTCAAACATGCAGTAACTTTAAAATGATTAAATCGAAGATAAATTTGTAAAATTAAAAATAACAACATTTAATAATCACTTAAGTTTTAACAGTTTGAAAATAATTTGAATAGTTATGGATCAAGAAAAAGTTATCTTCACGGTCGTGATAGGAGGTAAATTTTACAAGAAGTTCAAGTGGCAGCATATATTGAGCTTAGATGCCAATGACGATTCTGCTCCTTCTGATGGGTTGGTTCTTTTACACTGCTCACACTCGTCGCTGGTCAATGTTGTCGGGTGTAGCTCGTTTCCCAGAAATGTCAGGGAGAGTCTACAAAGTTGGTCCTTCGTCTTAAAGCTCAGGCCACTGTTCCCTTCTTGTTCCAGAGATAGTACTTTCTGCTGGTACCACCAATAACTATGGTAAAGAATACGCTCTTCTGAGTATGGCGTTTTCCAACCCATGGTTATGGGTCCCTATCGTCTATTCTACCATCCCATTTAACTCAGAATTTACCCTCGATAAGAATTAAACTGAATCTTCTCGAGATAAAACTTTCTTTACATTTAAATTGAATAGCTTTTAAAGTTACTTTACATTTAAATTAAAAGGTTAATAGTACAGATAGAATATGTTTACATTTACATTTCCACTGAATGAAAAGTGTTCACAATATAAATTGAATATGTTTTCATTTATGTTTACACTGGTTTGAAAAGTTTGAAACTTCCATTAATTTTAAAATGAATATTTTCACCTAGACATTTACACTAGTTTGAAATTGTAAGTATTATACTTAGAATGTACATCATTTCTTTCATCTTTTCCTCCCGGCTCCATAGGGAACGTGGAACTACTTTATGCTTTTAGTTCTCTTTACGAAACTAGAAGCAATCACCAGCCCGTGCAGTGGTAGTTCATGAATCATCATTCTATACGCTGAGGTTGCCAACCTCTGACTGGGACATCCACTAGCGATTTTCACATATTAAAATTCACATGGTAATATACATATATATGTTAGTTCACATGTTAGTGATAAAATATAGAATGTAAAATCACAACTTACGCCAATCCTGGCTCACAGACTTTTTGCTCAGATGAATAAAAGGCACTGACAGTTCCTTATTACACGTGTACTTGGGGTCGTTAATTTGAACTTTAATTCCCTTTCTGACTCCGTGTGTTTCCTTCAGTTTCCTCAGCGGCTTTCCTTATTAAAATGATGGAGATTTCCTGGGCTGAATTGTAAGTCTTAATGAATACTCCCATAAAAGATGTCTGGTCTGATAAATGGAAATTCTGAATTCTAAATGGCAAGCGGGAATCTCACAGTGAAAAAACCACTGAAATGTGTCAGGTTATATTCACTGTTTTACCCCACCTTGTTTGTTATGGGGCTCAAACGATTAGCCAATCTGATTTGAATATTTTGTATGACTTATCTAGTGCAAAATTTCAAACATTACTTTTCTGACAATGGGTTGTAAACATCCGATTGCCAGGCAGGCAAACTTACAGACATATCGTTAACCTCACACGACAATGTATGTAAGATGTCACAAATTAATACTTTCGCTACAGTAATGTCGTATCTGTTGCTTGAGCACACACACAATCCGTTTTTTTACAACCTTGGCGGAGGCGCACCCGTGCCTTATCAGTGATTAAGCAGATTGCGCTGGGCTATGTACGTGTTAATATGTGTACTGATATCGGCCACGCCTGCGATTAACCAACTTGGTTGTTGATAATGTTCTCTCAGCCGCTCCTGCAAACGTTTAGTATTATCATCCACAAGGAGTTTCAGATAAACAGACAAGACACAATATATTGAAAGTAGCGAAAGAATGTAGATACAAAATATCTGCTCCAGTGGAAAGAAAAAGAAAGAAAGTACGACAATTGAAAGCACGCAATAAAATCCGTACCACAAATGTACCGATTACTGCAGTAGTGAAACAGAGATCGGAAAGAGGACGCACCAAAATCTATCTTGTGACACGTAAGACATAATGTTTCCAGTAAATGTAACACTCGGTTGCAATACCCTGTGTTATGGCCAGCGATATGTATGAGTCTGCTATACGCCTTTGGGTGTTTATGAAGTGTTTCTTATAGTGTTTGAGGTAGGATTAATTGAATTTATGGCATATTAGCCATTTTCAGATATATGCTTCATGAGTATAATCACGAAAGTCTTATCTGTGGCCCAGGGTCATTTGCAAAACTGATTATCTCGGCCCTCATTCAAAACATTACACCGTGCAGAAATTCCGAGAAGTCAAACAACAATCCAAACCGAAGCTCGGTACATGCAATGCTAATATTTTGTAAGGCCTTTTAGTAGGAAGACAAGAAAGTGTAGATGTTGACAATTTTTCGAAAGGCAATGTGCAGATATGAATGGAATATATCAATGATGAGGAACCTAATTCGATAATAGGGATCATTGGCTATTGGCAGATATATATAATTTCACTGGAAGTGGTGTAGAACTGGAGAAAATGTGTATTTAAGGCATCGAAGCATGAACCATGTTGTGCTTTGCCATGTTTAGGCTGCTCCAGTGAAAAGTCGGATTAATCTAGACATAAGAGAGATACTGC
Source organism: Oreohelix idahoensis (assembly GCA_024509875.1). Classification (NCBI taxonomy): domain Eukaryota; kingdom Metazoa; phylum Mollusca; class Gastropoda; order Stylommatophora; family Oreohelicidae; genus Oreohelix; species Oreohelix idahoensis. Next base: position 278,955 of record JAMPIV010019261.1, on the reverse strand, counting down.
AATAGATAGAGCTTAGCCCTAAGAATAATATAAGCTTTGGATGAAGGAAATCCGTTCAGAGATAAAGAAACTAGAACGATTTCAGGTTTTTCATACTAGCACAGAACGCCTAAGATTTTCACTTTTTCTAGTCTGCAAAATACTTTGGCCTTGATGCTTTCTCGTACGGGAAACCTTGACCTATAAAAGGCGGAAGGTACCAATAGTAAAACACTTGCCACACAATTCAAACTTCAGACACGAGCGAAATCGTCTACTACCAGACTCCATTGCCATCTGCAGGGTAACACAGTCTGTAGAGCCATTAAAAGCCGGTCTGCATGTATTTGAGGGTAAGAAAGAATGTAATTACATATGTATATATAATTATATTATTAATATGTGCCTTATAGAAGTGGATAAGTGTGTGTGAAATCACTGTGTAATTCTTGGAGGGAATTCAAACATGTGTTAGCTCAATTTAATTGTGAAATGAAAGCAGATGGACGTGTAGATTGTGATGTTAGTTTTTAGGAAAGTATTTTGAAGATGTTAAGCATGCTGGAATGGACCACCTTATTGGAAAGATGGAAAGAATGAAAGAAATTAGTTTACTGTACAAACTGAGTTATAACATAACTCTTTCCACAAGGCCATCTGATTGTAAGGAAGCAAATCATGGACAAACTGTAACCAGAGAGTTACTGGAATAGTGTGCTATTAATTAAATGAATTATGTTATTTTTGACTTGCTATGATTCTCATGAGTAACCACATCTTGTCTGATCTGTCTCATCTTACCTCCTGACTGGTTAGGGAGTCAGTGAGCGATACTACGTAGGTTATATATATTATATTTCAGGTTATATCCTGCCTTGAAGAGTTTATTAAATTCTACGTGCCTAAGTCAGCTGGAGGAAGCTTTTGTTGTTCTGAGCCCTTGTGAAATGTCAGAGGGTCTTCAACAGTGCCACCTTTAAGATTGGAAGAACCGCAGTTGTGGGATTCTTTCCAGTTCCATTGCTGGGCCAGGCCTAGAAGAACATTCGAAGATAAGTAGCCTTGTTTGGGGCTACTTGACTTTACAAAAAACCATACCACACAAAAGAAATTAAAAACTTAAGATTATAAGAATCTAAAGACTATGGAACATATAACCTACGAGTTATTCTCTACATATGAACATTGAAATGATGACACAAGTCTGTGGTGTTAAAGAACATAGCAAATGCCAATATAACTTGTGAGATAATACTATTAACATTTGTTCAAGTTTAGCACAGAAGAAAGACAGTTTTCATCAAAGATCAAGAAAACAGATGAAGATGAACTTTAATTAACTTTAAATGTAATATAAATACTTGACAGTGAAACTACGAGTATATATAATATATATATATATTGAATCAATTTAATTTCATTTGAAAATTATCCAACAGAACAAAGAAAGATCCTGTACATAAATAAATTATAAATTGTACCAACAGTCTTTATTGAATTATTTAAGTTTGGTTCTTAATTTTTGTTGGTTAGTTAAGTACCCCTAGCAGAGTCAGTGTCTAAGGTTAGTCTGGAGAGGGGCACCATAGGAACCTAAGATAGAACCTTACCATCTCATCTAGGAACCTATACAGCTTGACTATACCTTTGATGTCGATACACCATTACTCTTTTCAGAGAATGGGGTTATTTCTTGTAAGAACAGTCTCTTATCTGGCACTATCCTGGTATCATCTGATACATCTATTTGTGCAGGATATTATCATCATCATTATATCTTTCCTCTCGCTACACCAGATACAAAAATTGCAAGAATGAACGTCATAATTGAACTATAATATAGTATGAATAAGTATTCAAATGTTATCAGTTAACTGGATCAAATACACTAGGGATCTATTTGTAATGTTGAATACATAAGTTCACCTTATGAACACAAGTACTTTGAATAATCACCCTCGACAGCCGGTGCTTGACGACTTGATAATTTATTGAATATACGACTTTGTTGAACAAGATACTCCAGTTTTTTATATTACATTATATTTCCATTATGACGTTCATTCTTGCAATTTGAACACAATGTCCTTCCATTGTCTTCTAACATCAAATTTCCTTCCATTATCATCTTACATAAATTCCTTTCCAATGTCTTCTTACAACAAATTTCCTTCCATTATCATCATTGCATCAAATTTCCCTCCATTATCACCTTACATTAAATTGCCTTCCATTGTCGTCTTATATCAAATAGCTTTCCTTTATGTTCTTAAATCAAATTTCCTTCCATTATTGTCTTACGTCAAATTGCCTTCATTTGTCTTCTTATATCTAATTGCCTTCCTTTGTCTTCTTGCATCAAATCTCTTTCAAATGTCTTCTCGTATCAAATTCCCTTCCAATTGGCTTCTTACGACAGACTTCCTTCAATTGTCTTCTTGCATGAAATTTCAGTTCACGCTGTTTCCTTGCATCAAACTCATTAAAATTAATTTACTTGTTCGGTCAACTTGCCATGAAGCGCAGCGAAAAGCTGAAGTTTGCATCCTTGAGCTAAATGTCTGTGATATTGTCTATCCACCTGTCTGTAGGTCTTCCTCGTGTCTTGAAACCAGATTTTCTACTGTTGAAGGCACATAGTGATCGTTTATTGGGCTCCATTCTCACGCGATGACCAAACCACTTAATTGTCTCAGTCTCTATATATCTGATGCAGTATGTGGTTCGTACAATTGTGTCATCATTTCCCATTTCATCTCTCCTGGTAACACTAATCGCTTTCTTTAAGCATTTCGTATAACAAAATGTGATTTTCCTCTCCTGTGCTTTGGACAGGGACCATGTTTGACAGTGGCAGCAGCGAGTTGGTAAGAATGTACTATTTATCGGCTGCCATTTAGTTTCCATACTGATATTCTGACGTTTGAGTAGTGTGGTTTTGCCGTCTGTTTTCATCTTCGCACATTAGACGTCGGTCATCTGCAAAATGTAACTCATTCAATTGGTTGTATTCTTCATTTTCAGGGTTACTTCGTCTCTGGCTTTGCCTCTATGTTTGCTTCCGGTGTTATTTTGTCCAATAAATGTAGAATACATGGGACACCACACAGCCTTGTCTAACTCCTGTAGTTATATCAAATGTATTGGGAAGGCAAACCTAAAAAATGCCGTGCAGAAGTCGGATGTGTCGACCGAAAGGTGCAGATATCACAGCTTAGGCGTAAACAGACACAACGCAACCACCGTCCTTTTCAGGACGAACGAAGAAGAAGAATATCAAATGTATCAGTGAGTCCATCAGTTGTTATTACTGAACTTCTGCATGTATGGTACAAAGCTCTCACGTTACCCATTAGGTTTCCCTGTATTTCGTAGTCTTCGAATATTGATAAAGTTTGATCCCATACACTCTATCGAAGGCTTTCTCCTGATCTTTAAATACTATATTTTAGTTTACTATCATTTGCGGTTGCTCTTTCACTTAAACTGTCTTAAGGTGAACAAATCATCATTACATCCCATTACTTTCCTGAATCCAAATTGGGCCATACTCAACCTATAACCTTTGTATTACATCAAATTACCTTCCACTCTCGTCTTCAAACAAATTCCCCATCATTGACTTCTTAAATGCAAGTGCAGAATTTAATCAATTTGTGGCAAGGGACATAACCATGATAAATGTTTCATGAATTTTTAACAATATGAGAACATTCATACGAAAAGGCACCAGGGGAGTCCTCCATGCATTCATTAATCTAATAAACGAAACATGAAAAAAATGCACAGTTATCCACGAAGAATAACTTACAAGACTTTGAGATACGAACTGTGGTATGTCAGGGCTACTTCATATCACCATTTACTTTACGGTTATTCATGGTGATTAAAAAGTTATTCCCTTATTTTACATTTGTATATCCTCATTTGCAACTATCGGATATACATGACACAAATGTTGAGACAGGGAGAGACGAACAAGCCATTAGACCTACAAGTTTTATTATTTCTTTATTCCTGCCTCCTCAACCTATCGCGGTACTTAAACCACTGATCCCCGAGCTCGAAGCTGGTAGCAGTTTTTGCTCTCTCTCTTGTCACGTCAGTTTATAGGCCATTTAAGATTATAATTATTTTCATTTCTTGTTATGATATTTCTGTCAAGTATATCCAATAGATCGTGTTCCATGTGTACTGTTAATTTGTTAAACTGATTCCATACTATTTTATTTTTAAAATTTATATCCAATAAATTCTTTTAGAGGGCATGGGAATATGGCCCATATTGGAAATATGGTGTTAGGCCCATATTTCCTTGACCATCGGCATATTAGGGGTGATGTGGTCAGCATCATGCCGACCGCCTTAACCTTCCTAGAGTTGCTCTGGTACCCAATTCATGAGGCTGGGTCGACCCCGGAGCCTTTTACGGTCTAAAAAAATCCCAACTCAACTGGGGATCGAACCATGGACAACGAGCTAGGAAGCGAGTGCACTAAACACTGCACAACTGCGGCTCACAATAGATACAATTGATGACATAAATACTTTAAAATAGGGAGACAATTTTCAGTCAACCTGTAGCTTGAATTATGAAAACATGACACCATCCAATAGTAATGTTACTGTACGTTACTTGGCGACATAGCTTCTGCGGATGGGTTGGACGTTCTATCCAATAACAAAAGGCGAAATAGGCCTTAAGTGCATAAAGAACTGTTCGGAAATCAACAGAAATCTTCAAAAATGTCAAAGCATTCCTATTGTACTTACTTACTAAGTCGTTCCATTTCTACCATGGGGGTGTTGAATTTAGCCAGAGTGAGCGTCATGCTACCCTATCAGCGGTCTTCCTCCTGGCCTGGTTCCAGTCTAGTACTCAGTCCTTTAGACTAGAGACTGTCTAATGTTGTCCTCTCAGTGAACTCTGGTTCGTCCTGGAGGTCAGGATTCCGAGCTCTTGGTTCCCCATATTTCTAGTGGTAGTCGATTTTCTCCCATTCTGCCGACATGGTCAAACCATCTTAACTTGGACTGTTCCACTAGTGTCTGCAGGGGCTGGGTTTTGAGGCCATGATGTATTGTTTGGATGTGGACCATATCTCTTCTTGTTACTTCAACCCTCTTACTCAGATACCTCACTTCTGAGGTTTGGAGCTGGATTTTCCTATTGTATGGCTATGAAACATGGAGAACTACAAAAACTAGAACCAAAGAGTTGCGAATATTCTTGAATAGGTATTTGCGCAAAATGATGTGGAACTAATAGAAATAACGAGACGTACCGGCGGGAATAAGCGGTGATATAGAGATGTTGTCGCTGAATATGGAAGTTTCGATTTAAATATACACGTAAAGAAAAAACAATGTTTCATGCAACACATTTTTATCTTAAAATGCACTAAAAATAGAAACGTTATGTAATCCTGTTCATAATTTTGTGTATAACGTCGTCAAATTCTGTGATCATTTCATAGTTGTGTTCTTGTTAAAACTATGACGTTTGTGGCTTTAGTTTTTATATGGCGGACCCAGGACAGGTCACTGGAGTTTCCTCTAAATACTGACAGTTTAAAACGTGCTACGAGAGAGGGTCGTGTGCACAATTTCAGCTTTCCATGTCATCTGGAACCTAGTGAACAAAAGGTTCAAAGATTTGAAACATCCAATCAAAGCTCAAATCAAATTAAATTTTTAAAAATGTTTAAAAACACCCATATTTAACTGATGGAGACGTTTTCCGCCCTGCATGTATGCGTATGTTCTAGTAGAGAAATTGCAGTGTCATATGAAGCTCATTTAGATATATGTCACCAACATAGATTTAATCATTGTTCTCCACTGAGGGGTAAAATCAACCATTTTGGCTAACCTACATACGTCCTCGTACTGATAATTGATAGTTTGGGACATGTGCATGCAAAGTGTGTGAGTGGATTGAAGTTTTTGAGACTGCGAAGATTTGAAGTCAGAGAATTATGTAAATTCAATCAAGCCAACCACTAAAACATGGCGGGAAACAATTATGTTGTGCCCTTTCTGGTGCATGTCCTCATGCTGGCACTAATACTCCAGTTGTCATGTATCTGGGTTAATTGATTATGAAGCTGTGCAGCAATTGCATGGGGAGACGTGAAAAATTTCAGTAGACTGGAATTTGAGTAATAAATTAACACCTGCTTTATCACGACATGTTTTGTAACTGCACATATTTTTTAAATCACACCTTGGTACACATTAAAATATTACCTTTCTTTTACTCAATCTCCGAATCATTATTGATGGGAAATAAACTTGAGCGACTAAATCGGCAGAGTTACTGCAAATGTAACAAACTTCATTCTTTATTCACGCTCACCCGAATTACAAATGGGGATAATTCCCGAAATTAAGTCCAAACATCCGCCATTATTAAAGATGGGAACAAACTACGAGTTGTTTCAATAGACGCACAATTTAGGCTACCAGCCGGAAACGCCCCATGAAAATTATTGCAAGTTTAATGGGAAAAGAAGGGACTAAAGTGACGGAGGGTTTGGGAGAATTCTTTATACGGGGAACGAATAAGTCACCTGCCAAAATATGGCATTTTTTTTTTTTTTTTGGCTGCATGCCCTGGTTTGTGGCACTAAATTCTCATGTGGTCATTTCATTCATGTCCATTTCTCGTCAGAAGTACGAAAACAGTGGCACGGAAGAATCTAAATCGAAGCTTCATCTATGATGAGCAATGGTGCTTGATTGTATTATATATATATATATATATATATATATATATATATATATATATATATATATATATATATATATATATATATATATATATATATATATTTTTTTTTTTTTTAACCAGCGGCGCTTGGGCTTTCAGCCCTTCGGCCCAATGATATGTCATTGCGAGGCTGGGGAGTCTGTGGATTTTCCTTCCCATCCACAGAGGGTTTATCTCAGGAGCCGTTCAGGTTATTCAGTCAAAATCCCGGTCGTTGACACTGCTTCAAATGCTGACGCCCGGGCTTGAACCTTGAACACCTGATCGCCAGCGCAACGTTGTAACCATTACATCAGCGCGGCTCCCATATATATATATGGTGGAGACACTTATTCATACTTATCTAAACTGCTTAATATAAATGGGGGAACATTCTGGAAATTGTTTCACCGAAAAGAACCGGAGGGCTAAATAGTTCTTAAAAAAAATAACTTTCCGAGTCACGAAGTACAATGGGAACAAAACATGCGGTGTTTCAAAAGACGCTCAATTTAGTTAGTTCCCCGGTCAGAAAATGACCAAAAAATTGAATTTTGGTGGGAAACTTGAAACTAAAGTGACGGATGGATAAGATAATTCTTTATATGAAGAATTAGTGCAGTTATGGTATTGAAGCTTCAATTTTAAAATAAAAATACGCCATGGTGAATTATCTGAGTCGTTTCCCACACTGTCGCTTATTTTAAGAATGATCCTATATGTCATGTTGTTAATTATATCGTATTACTACATGCCAGTGCCCAATGGGCTGATCACCCGTTGGCTTGTCACACCGATTACGGAAACAACGGCAGATGGATCTATTTGTTGTTGCCCTAAAGACGCCGCTAGGCGTGATGGGAAACTACAACAGAGAAAATCAATCTGCTGTTGCCCTTAAGACGCCACAAGGCGTGATGGCCTCTGACTGCTTGGTCGGTCTTTGGCTAAGGACGGAAGAAGAAGAAGAAGACTACATGCCAGTGTATTTTATGAAAAACAAAGTTTCTCATATGCATTTGTGTGTGCTTGAGTGCGTGCTAGAGTGTATGTATGTAAGTGAAATTTACAAATCGTAGCAATAATAGCATAACAATAAATCATGAAATAATAATGTAACTACCTTTGTTCAGCAGCAATAATAAATTACTTAAAGCCCCCGCAGAAAAAAAACCGATTTAACTATAATCAATCAACAGAAAAAGTCGCTGTTTTTATAGAAGTAACAATACAGTATAATAATATTTACTTATTTAAATATATGTTTCAGTTCTGTCCGTTACCTTCAGTTCCCGGATAACGCAGATCCTCAACAACAAAAACTCCAAGCCAACCTACCATATGATATCCATTCAAGATCTGTCGGCGTCTTCTGATAGACCTTGTGTCTAGGTTACACGGGCCGCGCTTAGCTAAAACGAGGCTAAACTCCGTTTTAAAAAAACCATTTCAAACCTTTTGTTCTGCGTAAGCAACCAATTATGACATTTTAGCTGTCTGATTATCGTTTTTTGTTGTTCTCCATATTTCACAGCCATACAAAAGGACGGACTTGACATTTGAGTTGAAATTTTTACTAAATTTTTACTTGTTGTGTTAGAACTGATTTATTTTGATCTCCATCTATTTACCAGTGGAATGACAGCTCCTCTTGCCCTATATATTCTTTTTTAATCATTATCTTTTCCTCCAGCGTTGTCTATGTTATTGCCTATATATATATATACTCGTATATATGTCTGAGATTATCAAGTTATTGTCAAACTGTCTCCACTTTGCTCGGTCGACAGCCATCCTTCGTGAGATGCCTCAGATCTAGTTCATGCTTAGAATCTCTGCCTCTAATATATATATATATGTCGTAAATTTATTTTGAGAGAAAAGAGTTCACCGGTTTAGAGCGAAATGAGATTTATGGAGGAGAGTAAAGAGAAATAGTGGTCCGGTTTTAGATAAAGACTTATTTACGACAACGACAAATCGTGTCTCTCAATCTTCTCTTTCACTCTCCTGGTCAAACAATTATTTGCCAGTTTTCCAGACTCGCATCTGCGCGCTCACCGATTTGGTGTTTTCAAACACACACACGACGTTGATACAAACTATAATAAACGAATAGGGGAAATGTTGGGCTTTGGGTATATCCAACACACAGAACTAAATGAGTTTAGGTGATTTTATTCACTTTAAACATCAATTACTAAAAATATCAGATATTACATAAATTATCATAAGTACACAAATGCAAATAACAAGTTTGGGAGGGGTGAAGAAGATTGGTATCGACTAAGCCCTTCCCGCTCATTAGACAAAGACAAACCCAGTCCAGAGATAGATAATATCAGGAACACGGGTACGTTAACCTAACAGTAAAGTTAATTACTCTGAAAGAGGTGTTACCAAGTTAGGTATAAGTGATAGAAAAAAAAACCTGTTCTTCCCAGCTGTTCTTCCCTTTACTAAGCAAATGGAAAGGAGGTGGTTTTAAACAGAGTTAACAAATTATCAACTATCCCACTTAAAGGAACAATGTAGGGTATACAGAAAAGATATATGTTACCAGGTAAGCAAGTTAACAAAATGGTCACACAAAAGAATTAATTTCCTGTCATTCATACACGCGCTAGCAAAGGCCTTCACTCATCTTGCTCTCACTTACCGATTGTGAAAAAATCTTGCACTCCATAGAATAACACAACAGCAGTTACACCTCAACTAAATGTATGAGTGTTTGTTCAAGTTCTAGCCCCAGATTATCGGGTAGGCGGTCAGCACATAAAAGGATCCCGTAATCGCTGGAAAATGAATCTGTAGTTGTGTCTCTTTTCTTAATAACAGTTTCTATGGGAGGGCACGGTCTCTGATACCGGGGTGAGGATGGTGTGGTCTATTTGACTATGCCGCTGATAATAAAATTCTTACGCGTGCTGGTACACTTTATCCGTGAGGTATGGTTTAAGTCCAGTGAGAAAACTAAGTCACATCACTGTTCAGGAAATTATGAATTATCTCTCTGTGTCAGTAAACTAACAAAGCTCGGGCCAGTGTTCTTCTTCCCGTTACGACTTAAGTTGTTTGATGGTGCGTTAAATTTGTCTTTGGGTGTGCTTTCTTTGCTATAAGTTAGATAGCGGAATTCCAAACATAGAATCGCCTCAAAGATTAAAAATTTACACAGTCTCAACAAGTTCTGCGTCAGGGGAACTCTACACACTGTTTATGCTTTGCTTTGCTTAGATTGATTTCTTTATTGCTTTCTTAATGCTGGGATCGCACAGGTTACGATCACTCTGTATGAAAGAAAAAAAAGACATGTAATATACCGAAAACAAATAACCTTCTAAAGCGCGATGAATTTCCCGTTAAGCCTATTATATATATGCTCGCGTATTTAATTATGTATTTAATAAACACTGCGCGAGTTCTAGTGGTTAAAAACACACACATCTATAAAAACTAAGACTTAACTGAATTTATTAATTATAAATTCCTTCGCGACTTTAAAAGTTAATTTAAGCATCTATTATCTTTTGAAATAATATAATAGATAGATCATTATATTTAAAACTGGAACTCTTGAGATGGTTTAATTAAATAGATTTAAATTAACACAGAATCCCTTTAAATAGAATGACTGAGCTAGACCACTGATCACTTTACACAATATATATTACCGCTTTGCACAGAAATAGAAATCACTGCAAATATATATAAAATCCAGGGGAAAATCTATAACAAGATTTCAATAAAGCTAGTGCTTCTGTAAAGATCTGGCCAGCGAGTGATAACGTGTCTAGTTCTACATGGTCTATTTAGCTAAAATGAAATGTAAGTTGAGTGGGACATGATAAACTTGACAACTTATTTGATCTCACGAACTTTTGGGGATCTGACCGCCAAATCAAGAGAAGAAGCCGCCCCCTGGTCTTCGTATCCGCTCGCTGCTGCCCGTTTCGCTTTCCCCCGTTCGCTCGGTTCCTCGATTGACACCGAGACGCGAAATTAGCGGCAAGCAACTGCGTCTCGTATCAGGGAAAACTACTGTCTTTGATAGCGCCGATAGTCTCCCCTAAGATCCCTCGGTCTGTCTCTTTGATCTCGTCGCTGTATCCTACATGAGTCCCGGTGGAATGCGTTCTGGCAAACGAAAAGTTACAACAAATGTTCAGGGGTTCTAATGTTATGAAAAGCTAAAAGTCCCTTTAAATCATCCATCATATCAGGGAAAATTCACTTGTCAAACTAGACGTACGTCACAATCGTCCCCACTTTTAGACATGAAACCATTTTTCATGTTTTCATTTTTTGACAATGGAGGTGACCTGATTGGTGATTTTAGGATGAGTGGTATCTTCAGTTTGCTCTTCTTCCTCTGTAGACCAGTTTCTACTCAGAAAATCAGCCCCGACATTCTGTCTTCCCGGAATATATTCCACTTTGAAAGAATAGACGCTTAGAAGGAGGGCCCAACGCATGATCCTAGCGTTAAATTCTTTATTGGCACCAAGAAATGCTAACGGAGCGTGGTCTGTTTGCACCGTGAACGATGTACCATAAAGAAACTCATGATGGCGTCTGATACCGTCAATCAGAGCAAGACATTCCCTTTCAACTACGCTGTAGTTCCGTTCCGCTTTATTTAATTTCCGACTGCCATAGGCAACTGGAAATAGCATGTTCAGGTCACTGTCATCGGCTTGAAGCAGTGTTGACCCGATGCCCTGACCTGACGCGTCGACTCTCAGTACAAAAGGTTTCTTGAGGTCAGGCAACCTCAAAATGGGGTATGCAGACAACTGTCCTTTCAAAGTGCTATACGCGTGTTCGCACTTTTGATCCCATATGACCTTATCAGGACAACCTTTCTTTGTGAGGTCAGTCAGAGGTGCCGTCAGTCCGTTGAAGTTCTGGATGTACTTCTGATAGTATGCACATAGCGATATGAAGGAACGTACGTCTTTCTTCGTTCGGGGTCTTTTTGCTGCCACTATTTTCTCCACGTTCTTCTTAATAGGCCAACTGCATCCGTGAGAAATAGTGTGCCCCAGGAAGTCTAACTGTTCAAACCCGATGAGACATTTGCTAGGTCTGGCTGTGAGACCCGTTTCCTGTAGTCTCCTGAGGAGCATAGCAACCGTAGCAATATGTTCTTCATAGGTTTCCGATGCAATTAAGATGTCATCCATGAAATTATGGATATGGGGACTTTGCAAAGGTTGTAGAAGCTTCCTCATCATCCTGGTGAACACTCCTGGTGCGTTATGCAAACCGAACGGCATCACGTTAAATGTGTAATGTCCTTCACTAGTGCTGAAAGCTAACAAAGGTTTAATTTCCTCCTTGACTGGTATTTGATAATAACCTTTACTGAGGTCAATCTTGGAGAAGATCTTAGCTTTGCTGAGCTTGGTGAACAACTCAGAAACAGTTTGGAGAGGTTCGGGCTGGAATTCCGTTACAGCGTTTAGCAACCTGTAATCAATGCACAGCCGAACTTCCTTATTGGGCTTCTGCAACAGCACTACGCTCGAGCTGTAAGGAGATGTAGACTCACTGATAATTCCTGCCTGACGCAGCTTGTCTATTTCTCCGCGAAGTGCATCAGCTTTAGCGTACGGGATGGGGTAAACTCTGGTTTGAACAGGGGTCTCGTTTGTTAATTTCATATCAAATTCAATGAGATTTGTTCGACCAGGTACATCCGTTAAAACTGCACTGTACTGTTTTAGTAGAGCCCTAGTTTCTGTTTGTTGTTCTGGTGAGAGATTGTCGCCGAACTTGACATCTTTAAAGGATTCTGTGGGTTGCAGTGGATACTCCATGCAACCATCATCATCTTCCTCGTCTTCCGTTGCTATGGCGACAGCCAGGAGATGCTCGGAGGATGGCACCGGTCTTTCCAAATATTTCTTTAGCAGATTTATGTGGAAGACCTTCTCCTTTCCTTTGATGGAGATCTTGTAGTTGGTACGTGAGATCTTTTTAAGGACGGTAAACGGTCCTTGCCATCCGATGCGAAGTTTATTGCTTCCGGTTGGAAGTAGCAATAGGACTTTCTCCCCTGGTTGTAGTTCTCTCTCTTTTGCAGCTTTGTTGTATCTTTTAGTAATTTTAGCGCGGGCTTTCTTAAGGTTGGTAGTAGCTAGATCCCATCCTAGCTTTAGCCTTTCCTTAAGCTCAGATACATACTTGCTTGCAGAGACGACTGTCTCGTCAGCCTTCTGGTCTGTCAGGGACCGAAGTAAGGCTTCTAGTGGCCCCTTAATAGGTCTGCCAAATAAAAGTGTAGCTGGCGCAAAACCCGTAGACGCTTGGGGTACCTCTCGGTAGGCGAATAAGGCAGCCGATATATATTGGTCCCAGTCTTCCGGTTTCTCCTGACCCAGCTTACGTAACATCATGGTGAGGGTACCGTTAAAACGTTCCACGAGCCCATTTCCGGCCGGATGGTAGGGACTTGTGTGGATATGTTTGGCCCTCAAGATCTTAAAGATCTCCTCCATTAACAGGCTACGGAATTGGGATCCATTGTCCGTCAAAACTTGTTGAGGGAATCCCAACCGTGTAAAAATTTGCACAAGGGCTTCTGCGACATGCTTGGAATTAGTGCATGGTAGCGGTACGGCTTCGGCCCACATAGTGCAAGTGTCAACTAAGGTCAGGATGAACCTGTTCCTTCTTTTGGTCTTTTCCAGAGGACCAATAATGTCGACAGCAACCCGTTCAAATGGAGTCCCTACTATTGGCATTTGCCCCATAGGTACTGGGGGTGTCAAGTGCTTGGGTGCTACCCGTTGGCACTGGGCGCAGGATTTCACGTACCTGACAATGTCAGAGTTCATTCCTGGCCACCAATAGTGGTTTTTTATTCGCTGAATAGTGGCGTTTTGTCCCATGTGTCCGCTAAAGGGAAGAGAGTGCCCCATTTCTAAGATCTGGTTTCTGTACTGCGTCGGTACTAGGAGCTGGTTATTCCCCGTGTCCGGGTTGCCCGTTCTACGATACAATACACCATCCTTAGAAAAGATGTCTCCGTTGTGTCTGGGGTCCTTAGCCATGGGCAGTTTTTTAAAGCAGGGCGCCAGAGTAGGGTCCTTTTGTTGCGCCTCCTTCAGTTCATTCGGCAACAAGTTTGGCGCAGGCTCCCTCTCCTTCTTGGCTTGCCCTCTTGTGGTTACCGCTGCCACAATCGGCTCCTTAGGTCTCCCAATGAACACATATCTACATCCCAGGATAACTGGGTAGATCGGATCATCCATTATGGCCGCTTTAATAACTCCTCTGACAAAGTCAGAGTGTATTTCTACCAGTGCGATAGGAAGCGTCCTGGGTGCATCACTCCTGAAAACTCCACTAAGTTTGACGGTTTCCTCTGTCTCCTGACCGGGTTTGACTAGGTGCCTAGCGACAATACAATCAAAACTTAATCCAGTGTCAAAAAAAGACAAGTAGTAGAGGTACCGTTCAAAATTACAGTTCCTCGAGTTGAGGGTCGGTCCCCCTCAGGTTGAGAATCACTGACATTGACTCTACCTTTCGAGGCTGTATGCAAACATCCAATGCGGTTTGCACCGGTTTGTTTGCCCTGATCAGACGTTCCTGGTGTAGGGGTCTTCCCTTTTCCTTGACCTTGGTGGCCGCGCTGCCACGTAGGCTTGTTGGGTTGATCAGAATTGTTGTTGGGGGGGTATCGGGTTTTGTAGAATTTCGATTTTTCCTGGGGAGGTTTCTGGGTATTGTTATCTCGTTGGTTATAATGTTGAGAGGAAGTGGAAGAATAGGATGCCTGCTTCAGATTCTGTTTTCGAGATGGCTCATCGGTGGGTTTACGTTTAGTGCTGGGAAGTTCGGCCATTGCATTGCTATAGCGTTCGGCTTTATTGAGTATGTCTTCAAGCCTGACTGCCCCCTGTTCAGCCAAAAATCTACGTGTTTCATTCGACAAAGTGGATTTTATCTGCTCCACAAGAACAAGTTCGAGGAGTCCCTCATATGAAAGAGGTAGGTCAGATAATTCAATGCACTTTGTCAGATAACCCGTGAGACGTGAAGAGAACTGGGGAAATGTTTCCGTGCTCTCTTTTCGGCTGTTTCTGAACAACTGCAGAAACTTTCGGGCAGTCATCTCAAACTGCTGTAGTAAGGCCTTTTTCAACATGTCGTAATCATGTTGATTCGGTCCCAGCTTTGTGTACACGTCATAAGCATTGCCTTTCAGTGACGTTGAAAGTTTGAGCGCCCAGCGGGTACTCTCTAACCCATAAAGATTCGCGAGTCTCTCGAATTTTTCTAGGTAGCTGTCAATTTTTTCGTTAGGGCTAGGAAAAGATTCTAAAGAAAACGACATAGCAGTTAATTGGGCAGATTGAGTACTGGAGAGGTCCATTGATTGAGACTGGGGCGAAGACGGCTCTCCGTTAGTCGAAGTAGAGGCGCCCCGACTCTCTAGAGCCTTAAGCGCCAGTTGATGCTGTCTTTCCTTGTCTCTCTCTCTCTCTCTCTGCGAGTTTCCATCTCTGCTTCAATTTTCTTCTGTTCCAAAAGACGTTCTTCCGCTTCTTTCTTATCTGCCCTCTCCTGGGCTTCTCTCCTCTCTGTTCTTTCTTTCTCTTCCTTCCTCTCAGCTTCTGCTCTCTGTTGCTCCGCCTTCCTCTCAGCTTCGGCTCTCTGTTGCTCCGCGTCATATATTTCCAATTCCTGGTTAATAAACGCGTTTGCAGCTTCTGCATCTAATCCTGCCTCTTTCGCTTCCAGCCTCAAGATGGACCTCATCTTTATCCTCTCTGCCATTGTTAAAGAATAAGATGAAGTATGCTTAGAGAACTAGTAAGAAGAAACGCGAAAGGGAGGAACTCTGAACCGCTACGAGAAAAAAAAAACACAAGTATAAATTTACCTGTGTTACCTCCTACCTGTACTGTGCAAACTTATCGCTGCTATTATCTGGCAATTAAGGCTCTAAACGCAAGCGACTATGCCACTAAATGGTAAGTTACACTGGAAAAGAATCTACTTTTACTAACAGTAGAGAAAAATTTATATTAAAACAATTTAAAAGGAAAAAAAATTTTCCCTAAATTTTAAATCTCTGACAACAAACTCCGTCCCTAAAGTCAATTATTGAGATGAGACGTTGTTAACTTAATTTTTAAAAATCAGAACAATCCGTCTTTAGCTAAGCTCAACTCTTTTTGACTTCAAAAACCTTAGTGACTGTAAAACAATCACGCAATCCCAGCAACTTTTATAAAGAAAGAAATATAATTATCTCCGCCAGAGGATAATAAAATAGCAAATATATTTGTTTATCTGTACTTTCTACTGCTGTGGAGAGAAAACAACCTGTAAATATGCTGTGTGGACAACCCAAATACTTAAAGAACGTTTGTCTAGGGGTGTAATTATTTATTTATTTCCCTAATTCACAAAGACAAATCATTCACACTCTACCTAGTTAGACCCAAACTAAATCAGACTCAAAATATCTTTAACCCGGCTATGCGATTGCCTCAAATGTAGCTCAAGATCCCAGAACCAGCCCACAAATATGTGTGCATCAAATGTATCTCAAAATTATCCCAGACGAGCCGGCCAAATATTGTCGTAAATTTATTTTGAGAGAAAAGAGTCGTAGAAATAGTGGTCCGGTTTAGAGTGGAAAATGATGATGGAAAGCTCAGTGATAGAAAATGTAGAGATTTAATAGTTACTTCACAGCGTGCTGGAGGAGAGTAAAGACAGACTTATTTACGACAAATCGTGTCTCTCAATCTTCTCTTTCACTCTCCTGGTCAAACAATTATTTGCCAGTTTTCCAGACTCGCATCTGCGCGCTCACCGATTTGGTGTTTTCAAACACACACACGACGTTGATACAAACTATATTAAACGAATAGGGGAAATGTTGGGCTTTGGGTATATCCAACACACAGAACTAAATGAGTTTAGGTGATTTTATTCACTTTAAACATCAATCACTAAAAATATCAGATATTACATAAATTATCATAAGTACACAAATGCAAATAACAAGTTTGGGAGGGGGTGAAGAAGATTGGTATCGACTAAGCCCTTCCCGCTCATTAGACAAAGACAAACCCAGTCCAGAGATAGATAATATCAGGAACACGGGTACGTTAACCTAACAGTAAAGTTAATTACTCTGAAAGAGGTGTTACCAAGTTAGGTATAAGTGATAGAAAAAAAAAACCTGTTCTTCCCAGCTGTTCTTCCCTTTACTAAGCAAATGGAAAGGAGGTGGTTTTAAACAGAGTTAACAAATTATCAACTATCCCACTTAAAGGAACAATGTAGGGTATACAGAAAAGATATATGTTACCAGGTAAGCAAGTTAACAAAATGGTCACACAAAAGAATTAATTTCCTGTCATTCATACACGCGCTAGCAAAGGCCTTCACTCATCTTGCTCTCACTTACCGATTGTGAAAAAATCTTGCACTCCATAGAATAACACAACAGCAGTTACACCTCAACTAAATGTATGAGTGTTTGTTCAAGTTCTAGCCCCAGATTATCGGGTAGGCGGTCAGCACATAAAAGGATCCCGTAATCGCTGGAAAATGAATCTGTAGTTGTGTCTCTTTTCTTAATAACAGTTTCTATGGGAGGGCACGGTCTCTGATACCGGGGTGAGGATGGTGTGGTCTATTTGACTATGCCGCTGATAATAAAATTCTTACGCGTGCTGGTACACTTTATCCGTGAGGTATGGTTTAAGTCCAGTGAGAAAACTAGTCACATCACTGTTCAGGAAATTATGAATTATCTCTCTGTGTCAGTAAACTAACAAAGCTCGGGCCAGTGTTCTTCTTCCCGTTACGACTTAAGTTGTTTGATGGTGCGTTAAATTTGTCTTTGGGTGTGCTTTCTTTGCTATAAGTTAGATAGCGGAATTCCAAACATAGAATCGCCTCAAAGATTAAAAATTTACACAGTCTCAACAAGTTCTGCGTCAGGGGAACTCTACACACTGTTTATGCTTTGCTTTGCTTAGATTGATTTCTTTATTGCTTTCTTAATGCTGGGATCGCACAGGTTACGATCACTCTGTATGAAAGAAAAAAAAAAGACATGTAATATACCGAAAACAAATAACCTTCTAAAGCGCGATGAATTTCCCGTTAAGCCTATTATATATATGCTCGCGTATTTAATTATGTATTTAATAAACACTGCGCGAGTTCTAGTGGTTAAAAACACACATCTATAAAACTAGGACTTAACTGAATTTATTAATTATAAATTCCTTCGCGACTTTAAAAGTTAATTTAAGCATCTATTATCTTTTGAAATAATATAATAGATAGATCATTATATTTAAAACTGGAACTCTTGAGATGGTTTAATTAAATAGATTTAAATTAACACAGAATCCCTTTAAATAGAATGACTGAGCTAGACCACTGATCACTTTACACAATATATATTACCGCTTTGCACAGAAATAGAAATCACTGCAAATATATATAAAATCCAGGGGAAAATCTATAACAAGATTTCAATAAAGCTAGTGCTTCTGTAAAGATCTGGCCAGCGAGTGATAACGTGTCTAGTTCTACATGGTCTATTTAGCTAAAATGAAATGTAAGTTGAGTGGGACATGATAAACTTGACAACTTATTTGATCTCACGAACTTTTGGGGATCTGACCGCCAAATCAAGAGAAGAAGCCGCCCCCTGGTCTTCGTATCCGCTCGCTGCTGCCCGTTTCGCTTTCCCCCGTTCGCTCGGTTCCTCGATTGACACCGAGACGCGAAATTAGCGGCAAGCAACTGCGTCTCGTATCAGGGAAAACTACTGTCTTTGATAGCGCCGATAGTCTCCCCTAAGATCCCTCGGTCTGTCTCTTTGATCTCGTCGCTGTATCCTACATGAGTCCCGGTGGAATGCGTTCTGGCAAACGAAAAGTTACAACAAATGTTCAGGGGTTCAAACGAAAAAAAGTTACAACAATCATATGTTCAGGGGTTCTAATTTAGTTATGAAAAAAGCTAAATTGCATTGTCCCTTTAAATCATCCATCGGTGTAACCTGTCATCTAGTAATCCATAGTTTTCACATTTGTGCTACCACCAGGGCCGTAAATACGAGGGGGGGGGGGGGTTGGGGGTTGTTCAAACCAACCCCAAACCCCCCTTCCCCCCCCCCCCCCCCCCCCCCCTCCCTTAGGGTTTGATGAAAAACATTTGTAGGAAAATTATACTGTACTAAACATGTTTTGCGCCGAAATTTATTTATAAACCTTCTCTTTCCCCCCCCCTCCCCACCCCCTTTATTAAGTCCTATCTACGGCCCTGGCTGCCTCCTGTGCAGATCTCAATTGTTCAGTCGAACATGCTAACAAAAATAAATATAGAAAATATTATCCAGTGAGTGTGTAAATCTACATAATTGGGTAACGCACATTTGCCGTCACATTGATAATTGGTAGTTGGGTACATGCACAAGCAGTTTGCGTGAGAGGATTGATATCTTCGGATATGAAGAGATTTGAAGCCAGTATATTATGTAAACATTTAAGCTATATGCCTACTGTTGGATCTTGACGGATGCGGAAGCTTCGAGGTTAAAAAAAAAACACAAAAAAAACACCCATATAAATCTACTGGTGACGTTTCCCACATCGTCGCTAATGTAGCCGTTAGGTTGCTTTTGAAGGACAATTCTGTTAGAGTTATTGTATGAGATTTGTTTTATTAGCTGACTTTTAATTTATAATCTAAGGGGAATAATAGATAGAATGAGAAGAGGGGGTCAAGAGTTGTGCTTACATCCCTCGGTTGTGGATTGTTGATGTTTTGATTGTCTGGTTTTAAAACGATGAGCGAAGGGATTTATGCTCGTGGAATGTATGCCTTTGTGAGCTGCTTGTCAAACAAAGTTGTTCTAGAGTGTTCGAAATTAGTCGTCGTTGTAAATCGACGTTTTAATTTAAAGGAGTTGGCTTCTAAATGTGGTAGCGAGTGGTGGTTTTCATCGGGCCGATAAGCCAATGTATATTTGTTGCTTCTGTGGTGGCAGAAAAGCTGTACTATTGCCCAGACATCCAACTCGATTATTTGCCACGTGAGATATATGACTGTGTTTAGTTATTCTGAGGACAAGATTGTCAGTGTTTCATGTGAGATGGACTGTGTGTATTCTGATTATTAGGTACGTTGAGTTTTGCTAAACTATTTATGAACTTTTGGTAAAGTTAAATACAGTAGACAGCCAAGAGTAAAGTGAACTATAGTAGACAGTCGTGTAAAATTAACTACAATAGACAGTTAAGTGAATTATAGTAGACAGCCTAGAGAAAAGGACAGCAGAGGTTTGGTAAATGTACTTCCCTGGCGGTTAAGTCTGTGTCTATATCTAGATACGCCAAATGATAGCTGCTGTTTACCAGTACAGATGACTTGAGATAAACATTTAGTATATAACGGTTGGGAACAAGACGTATCTACAAGGGTTCTCAAAATGGCTAGATCTAGCAGCCACAGTAGAGCAGTCGGATAGCAAGAGAGACATAACTGAAGAAATATTGTTAACTGTTTTCGTATCATCGAGTTGTCCCAGCCAGCCTATAGTGTTCATTGAGAAGGCTGAAGAAAATTGTTGCTGTGAACGATTTATGTCAAGATGCAAGTAGCATCCCAGACGCCTCTTATGTAAATAAACATCATCATCATCTGTTACAGATCGTTCTGGTGTTGAGCGTACTACGGTCTGATAAGAAGAGAGAGAGAGAGAGAGAGAGAGAGAGAGAGAGAGTATGATGTTTAAGGTATTGATACAACACCTGTGGGTCTGCTGTAGGATTGTTGTCTGAACCTAAAATACGATCAACGAGATGTTCTATCATCAGAGGCCACACTAATTGTAATAATTATCCTCTACAGTATGTTATATTTATTATATCGTGTCACTACACGTCAATAACTGGGGTCAGACATGAAAAGATTTGTTTAAGGCATGGACAGGCTTTGAACGTAGTTCAGGATAGAAAGTTGGTAAGAGTTTGTTGAAGGCATGTAATCCGTAAACCCCTGTCTATGTAAAAAAAAAATTGAAGTTACGGAAACAACAACGAATAAACAAACTCTGCTGAGGGACGGACATCCGGAGTCTGAGGCTCGTATGACTCAGTGGTGAAAGCCGAAAGGAAGCCACTGACATGAGAACGGACGTCCTGACCGCAAAACATGATACAAGAATAGGATTTTGGAATGTCAGGACAATGAATGAGACGGGTAAACTAAAACAGGTCACGGCAGAAATGAGAAACTATAGGTTACACATTCTAGGGATAAGCGAGAGCAGATGGACAGGGGCAGGAAAAGTTAAAACAGCAACATGAAAAACAGTACTTTACTCTGGAAGAGAGGATGGACAGCCCAATGAAGGTGTAGCCATTATTCTACAGAAAGTAATAGAAAGGACATTACTGGAATGGAAACCCATCAACAACAGACTGATAAGATTAAGATTGAGAGGTAGATTCACCAATACTACAATAATACAATGCTACGCACCAACGAATGACAGCGATGAAGAGGTCAAGGATGAATTCTATCAACAACTGCAGAAAGAAATGGAAGACACACCTAGATATGATCTTATTATAGTAATGGGAGACCTCAATGCGAAAGCTGGTACATATAATACATATAATGAAAGAGTAATGGGGAAATGCGGCAGCGGAACAGCAAACGAAAATGGGGATAAATTAATAAGTTTCTGTAGTATTAACAATCTGGTCATTGGAGGAACACTTTTCCTACATAAAGAAATTCACAAATTAACATGGGAATCACCAAATGGTCGGGACAGAAACCAGATAGACCACATCATGATTAACGGTAGATGGAGACATGCATTACAAGATTTGAAGGTAAGAAGAGGTGCAGATGTGGGAAGTGATCACCATTTAGTAGTAGCAAAACTGAAAGTGAAACTAAGAAGGGTTGGACCAACTGTAACTACACAGAAAAGGTTTGACATCGGCAAATTGAAGGACCCCCTTACCAGAAAAAGTTTTGCGGCTGACATAAAGAAACGATATCAATTTGCCAAAAGTCAGGAAAAGACATTGACTGATGATATAGACCAGAAATTCAACACCATTTCAACAATATATAAGGAAAGCAGCAAATCATGCTTGGGATTCCAGGAAAGGAAGAAGCAAGACTGGATAACACCAGAAACATTAAACACCATAACAATGAGAAAGGAAATGAAAAGAAAGAAAACAGAAGCGAAGTCCCCCAGGTTAAAGCAACTATATAGCGAACAGTACAGTCAGCTGGACAAGGAAGTTAAACGCCAAACCCGAGCCAACAAAAGGAATTTCCTAGACGATCTAGCAAGACAGGCAGAAGAGGCAGCACTGAGAAATGAACAAAGCACTGTATACAAAATAACTAAATTCATCAGCGGAAAGCGGGGTGCAAACAATATTATATACATTAGTAAGAGATAAGCAAGGAAATCTCATCACGACAGCAGAGGGACAGGAAACAAGATGGGCAGAGCACTTCAGAGAAACTCTGAACAAGGAACCACCAGAGACACAATTGAGTGTTCCTGGGGATAAAACGATCTAGATGTAAATACTGACATTCCACGAAAAGAAGAAATCATCACAGCAATCAAAGGGTTAAAGAAAGGAAAAGCTCCT
Source organism: Oreohelix idahoensis (assembly GCA_024509875.1). Lineage (NCBI taxonomy): Eukaryota > Metazoa > Mollusca > Gastropoda > Stylommatophora > Oreohelicidae > Oreohelix > Oreohelix idahoensis. The sequence continues at coordinate 256,542 of JAMPIV010019261.1, read as the reverse complement.
GGCCATGATAACTTAAATGCAGAGCTATTTAAGACAGACCCTGAGCTAGCAGCAGAACTATTAGAACCACTATTTGCACAGGTCTGGAAAACGGGGACAACACCATCAGAGTGGAACAAAGGAATAATTGTCAAATTGCCCAAGAAGGGAGGTCTTGCAGACTGCAATAATTGGAGAGGAATCACTCTTCTCTCAGTTCCCAGCAAAATACTAGGCAGGATAATTATACAGAGAATTTCAAAAGCAGTAGACTACAAACTGAGGAAAGAACAAGCAGGATTTAGAAAGAAATGAAGATGTGTAGATCATATATTCACTCTCATGAACATTATAGAGCAGTGCTCAGAATGGCAAAGACAGCTGTACATTAACTTCGTTGATTTTGAAAAGGCTTTTGACAGCATACATAGGGACAGTTTATGGAAAATATTGAGGGCTTATGGAATTCCAAGCTGCATAGTGTCAATCATAAAAAAGCCTCTATGCCAACTTTACGTGTAGTGTTGGGCAGAGCAACCTAACCTTTGAGGTGAAGACAGGAGTACGACAGGGATGCCCCTTATCAACCACTCTATTTTTAACAGTCATAGACTGGGTGATGCGCCAGACGACAGAGGGCAGTCCAAGAGGAATAAGATGGACTACGTTTTCTACATTGGAAGATCTGGAATATGCAGATGACATTGCACTACTAGCACATTCACATCAACACATCCAGGAAAAAACGGATAGACTTAATAAGTTTAGCCAGCAGGTGGGCTTGAATATCAATTTAAAGAAGTCAGAGGTCATGACGCACCTTCAATATAGGATGCATAGTCACACCAGACGGCGGGGCAGCAGCAAAGGTGATGACTCCCATATCATCCTCTTCCCAAGCACTAGAATCAGCAACTGGTACAGAAGGAAATGTCAGATTCACACAACTGGTTACCACACTGCGCTAGCGATCAGGTGTTCAAGGTTCAAGCCCGGGCGCGGGCATTTGTAGGAGTGTCATCGACCGGGATTTTGACTGAATAACCTGAACGGCTCCTGAAATAAACCCTCTGTGGATGGTGTCACGGAGTGTTCGAAGGTTTCGTCTAGATTATTTTAAAATTCCTTACTTTTCTATTCCTTCACATTTTGTCTGTTTTCTCTACGAAATATTTGCACCTGCGGTCTGTTCTTTAGCTGTTTTTCAAGTCTTCACTAATAGTTCTGCCATACGATCCTAATGCTATCTTCTCCTACAAAGGCACTAAAAGGTATTTCTTTAGGGACGTCAGTACAATTTATTCGCTTGGTCGAAACCACAGTGGTTCCCAGAGGATTATATTTCCGTGTTCAGTGGTCAACTGAAGACCGCCACGATAAATCTTCCGGCATGGCTGAACGAGAGACGGGAATTAATTAACTTGGCGTGGGAATCAGGAATTTATTTTTTTTATCGACCGTTCTATGTTGGCGGCTCGAATGTTTCAGTTGTTTTCGAGTGTGCATTCAAGGAAGTTGATTTTGCTCAGTGTTAGTGTGCTATGTGTTACAGTGATAAATAAGTTTTTTTTAAACGTGTTATGGAAATTAGTACAGTGCTTCAGCCTCCATTCATTACTAAATAATACATTTTATTGTAGGGTTTATTAAAACAGTTTTAATATTCAAATAGATATAATGTCCGATAAAAGAAAAAAAAAAAACTATCAGGTGCCGAATGTCGGAAACGGAAACTGGAAAAAAAAAAAACGCGATATTAAAAAAACATAGCGGGGCTTTACATAAATATCTAAAAACTGAAACAGCTGATGTAGGACAGAAGAAAATAAGCAAATGTACCGAAACAAATGATTCTGAGCTCATGGCAAGTACTTCTAACTCGGACCCCAGTAACGTAGATATTACTAACAATGTCGAAAATGAGACTGATTTGACCGTTTCCAATTCCAGAGATTTAAGTGATGAACTTGAGAGGTACACTGATCCGGCAAGATGGAATCCTTCTTTAAGCGATACCGAAAGACTGGAAATCGTAAAAAAAAGGCCTGCCAGAGAGACCAAAAAATGAGTTCGTTTTTTTCGCGCAGCTCTAATGGTCGGAAATTTTCACTAAATTTTTACACTAGGGAGCTAAGCAATGGAGAACATATTAATCGATCATGGTTAGTGTATTCAAAAGAAAAAGATTCTGTATTTTGTTTCTGCTGTAAGTTGTTTTCCTGTAATAAAATGTCACTCACTACTGATGGCTATAATGATTGGGGTCATTTGTATGTGTATCTTAATGAACACGAAAAATCTAAAAAACCACTTGGAGTCCCATACAAAGTGGATTGAATTATCGTCCAGGCTTAAATCAGTACAGACAATTGATTCAATGCAACAAGTTATTAAAATTAGAAGTTCGACACTGGAGGAGCATAATAGAACGCCTAATTGCTATTGTCCAGTTCTTGAGCCAACAATGCTTGCCATTTCGTGGAACATCTGATAAATTATATGACCCTAACAATGGAAATTTTTTAAAGCTTGTTGAACTGATTGCCAGATTTGATAGTGCTATGTGTGAACATTTAATGAGAGTAGCTCGTGGATCGACCCAACATTACCTTGGGAAAAAATATTCAAAATGAATTGATTGCTCTTCTCTCTGGAACCATAAAAAAAAAATAATTTCTATGGTGCAGAAAGCTAAATATTATAGCATAGTTGCAGACTGTACTCCCGATGTAAGTCACATTGAACAATTAACACTAATTGTAAGATTTGTTAATACGAATCCAGATGATATCAACATTCATGAGCATTTTCTTGGTTTCATTGCTGTAGAAGCCACTACAGGCTCAGCGTTAACCGAATGCATTCTAAGAAAATTGTCAGACATGGATATTCCAATCGCAAACATGCGTGGCCAGGGGTATGACAATGGATCAAATATGAAAGGAAAACATTCAGGAGTTCAACAACGTATTAGGGACTTGAACCCGAGAGCTTTTTATATCCCTTGCTGTTCTCATTCTCTCAACTTGGTGGTCAATGATGCCGCGATGTCATCTAGAGAAGGGGTTTTATTTTTTGAAACGGTTCAGAAATTGTATGTGTTTTTCTCAGCGTCAACACTGCGTTGGGGAATCCTTAAGAAACATATTACAACTCTAACGCCCAAGCCACTAAGTACAACTCGCTGGGAATCTAGAATCGAGGCCATTCGTCCTTTAAGATATTATATTGAGGAATTTTATGATGCATTGATAGAAATTGCTGATGACGAGTCAGTAGACAAAATGGCGAGACATGAAGCTGAAACCCTTGCCCTAAAACTCAGAGATTTTAAATTTTTATGTTGTCTGGTTATATGGCACTATGTTTTAAACGAAATTAATGTTGCTAGTAAACTGTTGCAAAGCATAAAAATGGAATTGACTAGTGCCATAACAACTTTGAGAAATGTTCTCCAAAGCCTTAAGAATCTCAGAAATGATGAATCATTTCAAAATTTTCTTGTTGATGCTACAACATTAGCTGAGAAAGTTGAAGCTGATCCTGATTTGATACCAACGTTTGAATGTACTAGAGTGCGTCGGCAGAAAAAGCAACACAACTATGAAGCAAGAGATGAACCTATTTTGGATCCCAAAACTAAATTCAAAATTGAATTTTTCTTTTTTATTATTGATGTTGCAACTAATTCTATTGAAGAAAGGTTCGAGCAATTGGAACATCACAGTTCACATTTTTCCTTTTTATATAACATCCCTAAATTGAAATCTGAGACGACAAATGAGCTCTTAAACAAATGTAAAAACCTAGAAGGCGTTTTAACACATCAAGAAAATAGAGACATTGATGCCATTGAGCTATGTGATGAACTGAAAGTAGTATCCAAATTAGTACCAGAAAATACACCGCCAATTGAAGTTCTTCGTTATATTATTGAAAATAACATTGCTCCTAATGTCGCTATAGCCTTAAGAATATTACTAACTTTGCCTGTAACGGTAGCAAGTGGTGAGCGTAGTTTTTTCAAAACTGAAGCTTATTAAAACTTATTTACGCTCAACAATGGCCGAAACTAGATTGGAAGGACTTGCCATGATTTCAATTGAACATGAAATCGGTCAAAAATTAGACTACGCAGACCTTATTTCTGCTTTTGCAAATATGAAAGCAAGAAAAGTGTCTTTTTAAGCAGTACATACTTCAAACAATATAAATTCAAATAATGTGAAAATAGTGCTAAAAACTATAACATGTACATACTATAGTTAAGTGTTTGTGACTCAACAGTTCATCGTTCCACATGAGAAGAGCATCCCCTATATGTAAGTAATGTAACTACATTTATTTCATATAATTGTCTCTAATAAAGTCAATATACAGTATTTTCATCAATTTATCAATACATTATTATTAATGGTACTATTTAAAATTAGGCTAATGGTCATGAAATTAATGTTGAAGCTTGTTTATACAGGTACATACCTGCAAATTGTGTGAGTGGAATGATGTCTTTGGGGCTTAGGAAATTTGAGGCCAGAGTTTTATGTAAATATATAAGTACATTTTCCTAGCTCAGTGGGCCATGGCTCGATCCCCAGTTGAGGTGCGATTTTTTTAGACCGCAAGCGGCTCCAGGGTCGACCCAGCCTCATGAATTTGGTACCAGAACAACTCTGGGAAGGTTACGGCGGCCAGCGTGATGCTGACCACATCACCCTTAGTGTGCCGATGGTCAAGAAAATACTGGCCTAACACCGTATTCCCAATGGGCCTCAATAGGTGTGTAATGGGATCCATTACCTTTTTTTATATAAGTACATTTATAGGATCATTCAGGATATTGAAGTTTGAATGTAAATAAAATTCATACTGAATTAGTGGAGACTTTATCCACAATGTTGTTAATTCTAATAATTGTCTATCATGGCATTTTGTATTTATTATATCATATCATTACATATAAATGTATTTTATGGAAAATAAAGATTCCAATATGAGACAATGAATACGAAAACAATTATATGTGTACATTAAATATATTACAAGCCACAACTAATTTATGAACTGAAAAGCAAACTACCAGAATACAACACATTTAACAACCTACAAACTCGACACCCCCTTTTTTTTATTATCTACACCAACATGTATACCTATATGTAGGCCCTCGTTGGACATAAAGGATAACACCAGAAAATATAAGTGATAGGCTTACCGGGGATCGAACCTAAGACCAAGCAAACGGCTTGCTGTGAAAGTAAATCGTGAAAGGACGCTCAGCCAATTTTGCACCTTACTTTCACAGAGCAAGGCGATGACGCCGTTTGGTTGGTCCTAGGTTCGATTCCCGGTAAGCCTATCACTTATATTTTATTTTCTGTTGTCTAGTGTCACCCTTTGTATCCAACGAATGCTTGTTTATTGCCTTTAATTATTTATTTATTTATTTACAGTTCACAGTACTCAGATTTTCTTCATTATTTATCTATCTGTAGAAAATATATTTAGCCACCGATACAACAAAGTTGGAGGGGGGTACAAGAGAATGCTAAACAGATTTAGAGTCACCTAATTTAGGTCCATCGCTATAAATAACTAGGTCCCATTATACCTTCGCGGTGTTAATGCCAATACTAATTTTGTCTCTGGCCTTGAATAGCACGAACCATCTCAGTGTGGGGCCAGCTTTCATTTTCCAGGACGCTAAATATGGCTTACAGTGGGTTATTTCGGGCTAATAACACTACTTCCTGTAGTGTCCGCCAGGGGAATAGACTTATTGTAGTCTCCAGCCGGTCCGTGATTGACATTTTTATGGGGGCTCGGACAGTGCAAAAAAGGGGAGAATTGATAAATGTTGATTTAGTGACATTTTTGTTTATCCACAGAATCTGACTTAATTAAGAGCGAGATGATATTTTCGCGACTGGAAAGAGTGAGGTCGCGAGAAGTAGAGGAAAATGTATTGTGACATGATTTAAAAACATTAACCGGGGACAGACCTTTGAACTATTCGTCATATCGTTTCAAACCTGCAGAGCTTTGCTAGCCAGCTGCAAGATTTCAAGTTGTTTGGTAATGAAGATGACGAGACGTCAACAACAACGATGATGATGAGGATGATCAGGAGGTGGAATGTACAGTGTACATTATTATATTGCTACGAGTGCATTAAGGAGCCGCGGTAGCATAGTGGTTACTGCACTGGCTTCCTAGCGTAGTGGTCTATGGTTCGAGTCCCAGATGAGGTGGGATTTTTTTAGGCCACAAACGGCTCCTGGGTCGACCCAGCCCCAGCCAGAGCAACTCTGGGAAGGTTAAGGCGGCCGGCGTGATGCTGACCACATCACCCCTCGTGTGCCGACGGTCAAGATAATATGGGCCTAACACCATATTCCCAATATGCCTCAATGCGCGTGTAACGGGTTCCTTTACCTTTACGAGTGCATTAAGTTTACAACTGTTTTTCCACTAAATGTTATTTACGTGTGAACCGTGCCTGTTGCGTTGGGGTGTGTGTGTTGGGGAAGGGGGGGGGGGGGGAGGGGGTCTGCATCTATATATTAACACACACACCCCCCCCCCAAAAAAAATTCCTAATATGTGTTAGGGAGCTCAGAAGTTTTACGTCGTGGTCATGGTCATCATTTTACTTTGCGCTTCTTACGCAGCAATTTGTTTTACATGGTGAGGTTGGCAGCCTCATACACAACCTCATGCACAACCTCATACACAACCTCATACACAACCTCATACACAACCTCATATTAGTCGCCTTGTACGACAATGCCTGAGCCCTAAGGGAACATTAATCGTACTCTTTCCTTCTTTAAAGGCCCCCCCCCCCCCCCTCGGACCTACAGTAAACAAATACTGTTCAAGCACCCAAGTAAATAAAGATATGGTAACGAACTGCACCAGTACAGAAATATCATAATTTCCCTTGTTGCTCCCTATATAGCACAGCTTATTAACCTTTTGTGTGCCATGGACCTCTTTGATGAAAGGAAATATATAGCGGGTAGTACAGTCAGATGGACAAGGAAGTAAAACGTCAAACCCGAGCCAACGAAAGGACATTTCTAGACGATCTTGCAAGACAGGCAGAAGAGGCAGCACTAAGAAATGAACAAGGCACAGTTTATAAAATAAATAAAACCGTCAGCGGAAAACAAGGTGCAAACAATATTACGGTAGTAAGAGACAAGCAAGGAAATCTCATCACCACAGCACAGGGGCAGGAAACAAGATGGGCAGAGCATTTCAGATGTCACGGGATTTGCCTCCCCTTTGCTCTGCAGTAGTGGTCCACCAGTGACCAAAACTCAAGAGTATCTAAAATGGGTCTTCAAGGGTGTCTATCTTCACACAAGATTACTCTTGGCAGAGTTGTACATAGAAGGATAATGATGCTTCTATCTCAAGGTAGTGTTCACAAGATAATTCAGAAGTCAAGAACAATGTTGCATAGGGCAGAGCACTGTTAACATATCTGATTCGTCACATTTTGTGAAGTTTAAAGCAATGGTGTGGCTTGTTCGAGCCCCCAGCTGGTTTAATCCAGCGAAATTCCTGTTATAAGTATTTTTGACTCTATGGCTGTAACTATATGTGAATGTATATTAAAGATTATCGATCATTCATCCGCTCTCATATCTATAATAACTGAATCAACTATGAATTTGTAAAATAACATATTACAAATTTAATAATCAATTAGTCTTTAACAAGTTAAAATAAATATGGATGAAGATAATTTTAGGGTGTTTAAGAAATTGTTTTCATCGAGACTTAATTGGGGACTGTTGGTTATTGTCCGTTGCTTTTGCCTGTTAACACAAACTTAACCTGCGGAGTACTGCAATGGTTGGTTGTCGAGTCTTTCGTGATGAGGGCTCTTCTCTAGGGGCGTCTAGATGAACTCCACTCCTAATGTCAATGTGGCTGTCTTCACAACGTGTTCACTGTAGGTAGTTGGTATCGACCCCAGCTCTTGAATCACAAGATTGTGGCGAAGACTCTTACTTCAGACTGGTCTCTTGTAAGTGTAACTTCGTACCACGAACTTTCGGAAAAATAAAAGAACAAATGCCTCTGCTAAGTACATTTCTGGTCTGAAAATTAACAGGCGCATTGTCTCGCTGTCCACCCACCAAGGTTAGCCTCCCTGAGTAATTAGATTCTTTGAGTACACATAGCGTAACTCAGGCAAGGTGATTAGAAATCACCAATATTCTTCTGGGTATTTTAATGGGAAAATATGTGCTTGGACAGCGCAAGTGCAATGATTTTTGCCTGAACTAACATTATAAAAGTACATATATCTCACAAAATGACATTATACACTTTATGCACATGAGATGCAATCATCACTCCTCACTGCTTCATTCGGAGTCTGGGATCACCTCTACTTTCGCTTTCTTGAGCGAATTAGCATAAAGCAGCGCTTGCTGTAGTGGTTTATGAACATACTTCTTCTTCTTCTTCTTCGTTCGCCCTGAAAAGGACGGTGATTGCGTTGTGTCTGTTTCCAACGTAGCTGTGATATCTGCACCTTTCGGTCAACACATCCGACTTCTGCACGGCATTTTTTAGGACCGGGTTTGCCTTCCCATTGCGATCCGTACTCGCTCAGCCAGCCTGCATTGCTGCAGACTGTTTCCAGGACCACCACGTGGAGGTGGAGCACGGTCTTGACCAGCTCTGGTTCGCTGGTCCTGACGCAGGCAGTCAAGCTATGAGTCGCTGACTGCGGTCTCTATTGCTGCGTCTTGAGGTCCCATGAACATACTATTTTCATATGTTGAGGTTGCCAGCCTCCTATGCTTTGTATCACCACTTAGCAAGTACAGACATGTCAAATTCACATTGTAAAATAAATGTTCACAACTTACCCCAAATACGTTGGGAACACAATCTCCTGGCAACTTTGATTAGCTGCTTCAAACTTTTGGTCTGGGGTAGTTTCAGAATCCCTCTTATAACTTTTTGTTCTGATTCCTTAAGTTTCCAGTCTTTATATTTAAAATTGCGGGTTCTCTTGTAAGTTATAAAAACGTCCAAATACTTCGATCTGTCACTTTTAATTGTGGAATTCCTTGTCCGATCCTTCTCCCTGGCTATTGAGAGTTGTTACTTGACGTTGTTGAAAATGCAGTTTGATGTGTGTCTCCGACTTCGCTAGATTATATTTCCATTTCTCAGTCCAAGTCCCAGATTGGTATTTTTCAACAAACTTGCCAATGAGAGCTAACGTTTATTAGGCTCTCGATTTAGACCAATCCTGTCTCTTTAGAACTATGTGGGTCGGGTTGTTAAATCATTACTACTACCCCCCCTTCCCCCTCCCCCCGCGTGTTTTAAAATATCAATTTTAAAATTTAAACCTGTGACCTCTTCCAAATATGGCAGTAATACTTCCGATTGCACTTGTGCAAACTCACAAACACATAGGTGAACTAATTTCCTTGCTAATACCTTTCCCAGCATAATCTTCCCAGAAGGTTATCTGTATTATTGATACAGAGATGGTCCAGTGGAAGTATTACCTCATATCACATGTGTTTTCGTGCACCTCCTAGACGGATTTCTTAGACAAACAATCTGCTTTCTTTCCGTCGATCGTGCAATATCAACTTGTGTCAACAATGACCGTCTCTATCAAAGGTGGCTAGACGACTTAAGTGATAAAATTATTATCCGCTGACCTGTCTAATTAGCCTTGTAATACTACGATTCACATGGTGAAACGTAAACAAGTCTGGGAGTGACTAGGCAGAAATGTAGGTGCATAAAATATGCCAAATAATAGGACGATAAGTGAGGAAAATAAAGAAATATGTTGATGATGCAAGAGAGAACGTAAATGATGTAAAAGGACACAACTGATTTCGTCATATCAGAGAAACGCTGAATATGACACCACTAGAGACGCAGCTGAATGTTCCCGGGGCTGAAAATGAACTAGACGTAAATACAGTCATTCGACGAAGGGAAGAAATCATCACAGCTATCAAAGGGTTAAAAGATGGAAAAGCTCCTGCTCACGGCAATTTAAATGCTGAGTTATTTCAGACAGACCCTGAACTAGCAGCAGAACTATAAGAACCACTATTTGCACTATTTGTCTGGAAAACAGAGACAACACCAGTGGAGTGGCATAAAGGAATAAATGTCAAAATGCCCAAGAAGGGCGACCTTGAAGACTTCAACAATTGCAAAGGAATTACTCTCCTCTCAGTTCCCATGAAAATACTAGGCAAGATAAATATCAAGAGAATTTAAAAATTAGTAAGAACAAGCAGGATTCAGAAAGAACAGAAGATGTGCAGGTCATATATTTACCCTCATTAACATTATAGAGCATTGCTCAGAATCGCAGAGACAGCTATACATTAACTTTGTTGGTTTTTTAAAGGTTTTTGACAGTGTAAAGTTCAGATTTGTATAGGTCGATTTTCATACAGCAGAAATGTTACTGACTGGTATAGGTACCAATGTTATGGACTTGTGTTTTGACGATCTGCTTATGTAGTACTGCCACTAACACGTAACAAGGCTTGCCTTGCTCCAGTACAGTGTTAAGTTGTCCAGGTCAGGTTGCCAACTATTGGGGCGCTGACAAGGGGGATGTTGACACTAACTCAGACACCATGTATGGCTGTAAATGTGTAGTACTGGAGATGTGGAGGTGTTGACATCATGTGTGAGTGTAGGATACAGAAGACGCGAAGGTGTATATGATTCAGAGACAACACAATACATCCATCTATCCACATGAAGAAGTCAATGACGTGTTGTGAACGACTGGTCACGTTACAAGCATTTAATATCGGACATAGACGACGTTACACTCACAGTCACTTCACAAGGTTGCAGCATAGTTCATGGTAATAATAATAAAGATGGTGATGACATCTAGCATTCAAACACATAGAGCATCTATTACAACAGGACATTAACGGCCTGTCAGTTCGATGTTCTAGTTGTAATCTCATCCAGTTATGACTGACTGAACACGTCAGTTTCCCTGTAGACTAGCCGCACAGCAAAAGGCGGGCTTTCAAATATGCCTAACAATAACAATAAGGCTGCAATTCAATTGGCATAATACGCCACGTACATCTTCTATGGCTGAAAAATATTGGCCAAAATGGCGGGCCTCTATCTGTAACCAGCTATGTATTCCTCAAGGTAGGCATGATCATCCATGCACAAGTATTACCGCCAACCTGCGGTTTCCCTCAATGTATATATATATATATATATATATATATATATATATATATATATATATATATATATATATATCATCATCATTGGGCTTCTGTTCAAAAAAGTAGATAAATAGTCTTAGGATGGCTCCCTTGAGCACACCTAATGGATTCCGCATCAAAACAGTCTGTGAGCCATACTCACAGCCAAGTTGCCTTACAATGTTCTGCATACGATGTGTAAAGAGTAATAATAAAGTCTGTATTACCTTTAACAGAATCCAGGAATACACAATTACCAACTGTCGTCATCCCTCGACGAACAGAATATCTTTGGGGAAAACACTGACATTACAGTCACATCACAGGCTTAACTTCCCCAAGATAAGGTAGAGAAGAACTATGGACATCTTGTCCATCAGAACCCAAGATCTCAACTCCCCCACGGAAGTCTATCAGTTTTTTTCTCAAAAACTCTGCGCATGAGCAGACAGCCCCGAACTGACTACTTCTAACCTTGTCTTAAGACAGGTCAACAACAATGAACGAAACAAAGGGAAGATAATCCCTAATCAACCTGTCACAGCAAAGTTAATACTTAGTTCTCTAACTTTGATCATACAAAACAATATCAAATAGATTGACATTTATAACCCCGTCAAAAACGACAGCAATAGACAGCATACACGGGGGAGCCTATGGAAAATACTGAGGGCTTATGGATTTCCCAATTGCATTGTTTCCATCATTAATAGCCTCTATGCTAACTGTACATGTAGTGTTGGGCAGAGCAACCTAACTTTTGAGGTGAAGACAGGAGTACGACAGAGATGCCCCTTATCAACCACTTTATTTTTTACAGTCATAGACTGGGTGATGCGCCAGACAACAGAGGGCAGTCAAAGAGGAATAAGACAACGTTTTCTGCACTAGAAGATCTGGAATATGCAGATGACATTGCACTACTCGCACATTCACATCAACACATCCAAGAAAAAACAGATAGACTGAATAAGTATAGCCAGCAGGTGGGTCTGAACATCAATCTGAAGAAGACAGAAGTCATGAAACTCAATGTGGTCAATCCTGGGCCCATAAAAATAAGGAATCATAAGCTGGAACAGACAGACACATTTACATACCCAGGATGCATAGTAACACCAGATGGTGGATCAGTCAAAGACATCAACAATATAATGAAAAAATCGACAGCAGCCTTAGCTAGTCTAAACAACATCTGGAAGTCCTCTCAATACAGCACAAACACTAAATTAAGATTATATGAGAGGTGTGTACTTTCTGTGCTTCTCTATGGTGCGGAATGCTGGAGAGTAACAGAGAAGGAAATGTCGAAATTGTCCTCTTTCCACATGATCTGCCTAAAGAAAATTTTCCGAATCTTTTGGCCGAATACCCTCACCAATCAAGAGTTTCTTACTCGGAGCAACTAAGAGGACATGCACACCATCATAGCTGGAAGACGCTGGAGTTCGGCTGGCCACGTCCTCGGAAGAGACACCGATGCCATCACAAGAACAGCTATGCTATGGACCCCTGAGGGAAAGCAAAAGAAATGGTAAATAACCATAAAAGCCATATTCAAGTCCATATGAGACAGAGAACACCCAGGTCGCATAAAAGATGATGCATATCACCAGCTATCTAGGCGAGATCAGGTCCTCATTTTCTTCTTACGTACTGGTCGCAATAGGTTGAGGTACCATCTATATCACAAGTACAGGATTAGTCCAACAGATCTCTGCTCTTGTTGCACAAGCCCCATGACAGCCGAACATCTGCTCCAGTCCTGCCCAACTTACAGCAATGAACGGAGTGTCATATTGCAACAACCCACTCCACGAAAAACCAGCTGGGACATTGCACGAAGGATGGCCGCCGACCGAACAACGTGGAAGCAATTTGTTGCTGCCCTACAAGACGAGACCAGGCGCGATGGCTACTGACTGCTTTGACGGTCGCATTGAGGTCTCCCATTACTATAATAAGATCGTACCTAGGTGCAGTTTCGATTTCCTTTTCTAGCTGTTGGTAGAAGTTTGTCCTTGACCTCTTCATGCTGTCATTTGTTGGTGCATAGCATTGTATTATTGTGGTGTTGGTGAATCTCCATCTCAGTCTTGTTCTTATCAGTCTGTTGTTGATGGGTTTCCATTCCAGTAAGGACCTTTCTATTCCTTTCTTCGGTATAATGGCTACGCCTTCATTGTGCTGACCATCCTCTCTACCACAGTAAAGTAGTTTCTCCTGTAGCTGTTGTTGTTCTCCACGTCCCGGTCCATCTGCTCTCACTTTTTCCCAGTATATGTAATCGGTAGTTCCTCATCTCATCTCAGATGAGGAACGTCCCAGTCTACACAGATGTTAAAAATAGGGTATCTGGCTGCTCTTGGGTTAGGGAAGGGGACGGCAACGAGGAAGGAAATTGGCTACCCCACCTCATAAAGTTGAAACCTAGTAAAGGTGAAATCTATAACATTTCACTCCTCTCCGATGAGACTACTTTTACTCAGTGGCGTCACTAGGGTTGGAGTCACCCAGTGCGGTAACTCATGGTGTCACCCCCATGAACCTCCTCCCGTACCAGACCATACATAATCCGTAGTAATGTTTTTTGTACTAATGTTACTCGTAAATCGTAATTCCCGTATATCACTGAATGTAAAGGCAATAGTAGTGACATAAACAACTAGGAAAATTAAAATTACACCTTTAAATTACAATATCATAAGCACAGCCTAAATATTTTTACATTTACATAGTTTCATGTGGTTAAAGTGAAAATTCGGTAAGAAAACAATATAATTCGAAGTAAAAACGTAAGTATATTGATACAGTACAAGTTAGCTGGGATTACGAAACATGTTTTTGTGGTTATAACTAACTACAGGGATATTTTTTATAAAAAAAATAATAAATTTCTGCTGAAACACTGCACGCAAATTTGTATAGACAGTCATTTTTATGTCACCCCTTCTGATGGTGTCACCCGGTGCGAACCGCACCTCCCTGGTGACGCCACTGCCTTTACTTGTGTCACGACAAAAGAGCCGGTGGCAGATCTGACATGGGGGACGCTTGAAGGCGTGTTATAACACACGTCAAAGAGAAGAACAGTAACTCAAGATAACCACACACGAAAGTGGATTATAATAGTCTCCCTTTATAATTTCGTGTCCGCTTATATAAAACTAGGGACCCAAAGATGCAGCAATAGAGAATGCAGTCAGCGACCCATAGCTTGACTGCTTGCATCAGGGTCAGCGAACCAGAGCTGACCAAGACCCTACTCCACCTCCACGTGGTGGTCCTGGAAACAGACTGCATCACTGCAGTCTGGCTGAGAGAGTAGGGATCGCAGAGGGAAGGCAAACCCGGTCCCAAAAAATGCCGTGCTGAAGTCGGATGTGTTGGCCGAAAGGCGCAGATATCACAGCTCCGCTGTAAACAGACACAACGCAACCAACGTCCTTTTCAGGACGAACGAGGAAGAAGAAGAAGATATAAAACTATTAACACTATAGCTTTTTTTTTTTTTTTATTAATGTGTTTGCTACTTCATTTTGTAGCACGCCCCTTTCAACCATCTACCATGTACATGGATTTGTTGGTTATATCAGGACGTGTTTCTTTTATTGTAATATGTTTTTGTTTGTATTTGTTTTATATTATATTATCTCTAGTCGGTATTTTTCCTTTTGTAGTTATAGTTCAACATGGTTTTTAAAAAAAATTCCAATATATGCTATTTTCTAAGTTAGTATGTTTTTGATTTTTACTGGATGGTTTATTTGGTTAATCTGTATGTTTCTGGGGCGAGTCTTTCACCAGTTTGGACTACTGGTTCAATTCCTTATTTGATTTTTATATGTTAGCTTTAGTTTTTGTAATATAGTGTTTTATTAACTTTTGCATTTCTGAAGGGCTCTTTGTGCCTATGAGATTTTCTACACTCATGTCTACCTTGTGGTTACTATAGTATGTCTTAATGTTTTGCCTCTGTTGGTCATATTTTTTGCAGTCCACTAGAAAGTGCCTAATTGTGTTTGGTTCTTGACACTCTTCACATGTGGGTTCCTCTATCATGAAATATCCAGTTCCCAGCTTGAGTCTCAGCAATTTTTTATTAATTGGTATTTTTAGTTCATCTTTTATTTGACATTTTTTGCTTGGTTTTTTAAGGATTTTATATGAGTGTCTTGCTTTTTTACTTAGGTCCCATGCTGTTATCCATTCTTTAGTTATTTTTTGAGCAATTAAGCTCTTAATTTCAAACTTCCCTAAGCCTACTTCAATTTGGTTATGGCTAGTTCTCCCCCCTTTGGCTTCTTTGTCTGCTAGCTCATTTCCTGCTATCCCCACATGTGATGGTATCCATGTTAGTGTTGCACTGCATCCTATATTTTGTAGATATGTATTAACCTGTAGTATTTCCTCTATAATGTCTGGCCTGCTGCCTTCTGTTCTGTTTCTGATTGCTAGTACTGATGATAGGGAATCTGTGAGAATGGTTACTTTTTTTGGTGGATTTTCTGCAGCTATTTCTAAAGCTTTTAGGATTGCCACTAATTCTGCTGTAAAGATAGATGTATTACTTGTTACTTTGTATCTTTTATAAATTTTTAGTTTTGGTATTGCTATTCCTGCTCCTAATTGTCCTTCTTCATCTTTGGACCCATCTGTATATATAATTAGGCTATTATTTGTATACCGTTCTATGTACTCTAGTGTTTTACTTTTTGCTGAGATTATGTCGTTAGATTTATTTATGATCTTTGATAAGTGGGAGTCAGTTTCTGGCACTTTTAATTCCCATGGTGGGATCTTTGCTTTATACAGAGCACTACTGTTTATCGCATTAAACAGGTCTGGGTATTGATCCACTTCATCCATTGTTTTCCACCCTGACGGGTATCTATTATGGTTTAATGGAATGTGGCCTATGTACTGGTTACCCCTATCAAAGGTTTTATGTGCCGGGTGAGTTGGATCTTTTGCCACTCTTGCCCAGTAGCTGAATCTCAGTTCTTTTCTCCTTAGCTCCAGGGGTATAATGCCTAGCGCTACTTCTAGTGCTTCTGCTGATGTTCCCTTTGAGGCACCTGCTATTATTGACAGTGCCTGGTTTTGGACTGTGTCTAGTTTCTTCTTATTGCTTGGGGCGGCTGATGCATAGACAACACTGGCATAGTCAAGTTTGCCTCTAATAAATGATTTATAGAATGTTAACATTGTCTTATTGCAGGCGCCCCAACCACTTCCTTTCATATATCTTAGCATATTAATAAGTCCTCTACTGCTTTGCACTAAAAGGTCTATGTGTTTGTTCCAGTTTAGTTGCTGGTCTAGTACCATGCCAAGAAATCTAGTTGATTTTGCTGTGCATACTTTTTGCTTATTAATGCTTATGTCAATTATATTGTTTTTAATTACACGCCCTCTACTGAAAATCATTCCTATGGTTTTTTTTAACGTTTAGATTAAATCCCCACTTGTTCATCCAGTCAGATACTTTATCTATTTGTTTTTGTACTGTTTTATAGAGGAATGGGAGATTTCTTCCCGTTCTCCATATCGCAGCATCATCTGCAAACTGAGATAGGTTGTTTTTTAAGTCCTTAAACTCGTCGCCTAGGTCGTTGACCATAATCGTAAAAATTGATGGTGATATTACTGATCCCTGGGGAATTCCATTCTGTTGCTCATATACCTCAGATCTATCATTGTTTATTTGTACCATGAAGTATCTATCCTGCAGGAAGTTTTCTAGGTAATTGTAGGTTCTGCATGTCTATACCTAAAAAATGTAAAATTAGGAGGTGACTTTTCAATCACCCTGTATGCAAGCCCAGAGGTGGGTGATGCGTTCACCAATCGACACATGTGGCGAAATGACAACAACAGTGTAGCCAAGTGAATTATTAGTCTTGACATGATATTGAACTGAAATTTCTTGAAAACATTTTATATTAATATTTTTTACCTGTCCTGAAATCTCGGAGGGGTTCTTCCATGATCAAGTGATTCAGCATTTGATTGAACTAGACACGAAGCTTCGGTGGAAATGGAAAACGGATCAGTGATCAATGACAATACATTTGAGAGTTTAAGTTGGCACTGAATATTCTTATCGCTCAAGTGCGAAAGAAAAATTTGACGCACCGCCAAAATAGAACCGTTATCTTGGTACAAATGGAGAGTTCGATTATCACTTCAGAATATGTCTCAGTGTGTGAACTAGTTCAAAAATTCGATTCAGAAAGTTGGGACCTACTTTAAAAAAAAAAAAATTTTATTCAGTTCATTTTGGCATTTGAATTCTGAAAAGTCAATTTAACTTCAACATTAAACATTCAACACAAGAACTCATCACTTTGATTTAACTTCAACATTAAACATTCAACACAAAAACTCATCACTTTGATGTGCTTGGAAAAGCAAGAATTTGAAGCTGGCATGCTCAGGTTTAAAAGGCGCAGATGCACTCTGAAGTTTACCTCATTGGCTGTTCAGTCATTTAGAATTTAGATGTTAGAGTATTTTCTACAAGATGAGAAACTACCCACTTTGAAAATGGTCGTTTCCGAATTATTTTCCATGTTTGGCTCACCGTGACTGAGAATCCGTTTTCCTCAATTCCTCTGATCGAGTCGAAATGCATATCTGAAATAAAGGACATTAATTTGATGACAGAGTTGAAAAGTGGGCTGAATTCAGATATTCAAAACTTTGACCAGTTGATCAGACAGAAAGTTTGTAAGGTTTCACATTGATTTTGTTTTTTAATCATTAGCGTCCTTGATTCTGTTTGACTCTACAAGCAAGACTAATGCTTGAATAAAGTCGTTTAACGGAATTTCGTATCTTCCATTTAATGAAAGTATTTAGTAAACTTTTTTTTTATCTGATGTAACAAATGAATCATGAAATTCAACCCACATTGCCCACCCCTGACCATTGGTGCAACTTCCATCCAGGTGAACCGAGCCCGTCCCGGGGGCCCCAGTACCGAGTGGGTCCCGGAAAGTAATAGTCAGAGGGGACCACCGCCTTTATTTATGCCCTTGTTCTTGTGCTAAAGTCATAGCGTGCCCCGTTTCTGGAGACAGACAGGAAGGGGTAAAGAAAACATGGGACGATCTTGAGTGGATGGCATCGGACGGGGCGACCTGGCACAAATTTGTTGAAGGTAAATGCTCCTTTGGGAATTGGAGGGAGACGGTGATGATGATGGCGACGACGATGATGATGACGACAATCATGATGATGATTACCGTGAAATGATTATAGATGTTGAGCCCAACTTAATTTGCGGTTGGGGGCCCTTCATGTCACTAACCCTAATTTAGTCCTACTTCGTTTGCCGCTTTGTTCAGAGTGTAGCAGAGACATGATAAGATAAGATCGCAGATAAGAATGAACTATGAGTTTACATAACCTCGAAATACAACATTAAAGTTCAAGAGTTTAACTAACGCTCACAAGTTATAACCTGCTCGGAACCTGGCATCGCCACGCTCCAGTCTAACCAGGAAAGTAAATGTGTACCTGTCTCTGTTTTTCACATTTATGGAGCGGACAAGGATATAAAAATAAGAATACACAAGGCTAGAAGAGTTTTCATTGCATTGGGAAATATATGGAGATCAAAAGAAATCAGATCCAACACACAAAATTAATAATTTTCAATTCAAACGTCAAACCAGTCATATTGTATGGCTCTGAAACATAAAGAACAAAAACAACCAAAAAGAAGTTAGGGACGGCAAAAGCAGCGAGGTATGGAACTGCTTCCCTCGTCTCATAAAGCTGGACGTAGTAAGGTAAGGTCTACAACATTTCACTCCCCTATAAATAAGAAAAAGACTGCTAAAGTATTATATAAAGTCAATCCTAACATACGGAGGTGAGCCAATCTAGTCCTTGGTCCTTCAGAGATTGTCTAATGTTGTCCTCCCAGCGAACTCTGGATTGTCCTGGAGGTCTAAATCCCTGGTTGTTGGTTTCCCATATTTGTCACGGTAGCCGATCTTCTTCCTTTCTGCAATTTTATAGACAGTCATTTTGGTGTCACCCCCTCAGCTGATCACCCCCGCTGATTGTGTCACCCGGGTGCGGTCAGCATCCTCCCTCTCTCTTCCCCCCCCCCCCATAGTGACGCCTCTGAAGCCGAGCTCGATCTTATATGATCTTCTTTTTCGTTCGCCCTCAGACTTATATTAATGACTCTAATAAAGGAAGTAGTCAGCTCAAGGTTCCTGACATCTCCAAAAAGTTTTTCGTGGAGTGGGTTGTTGCAATATGACACTCCGTTCATTGCTGTAAGTTGGGCAGGACTGGGGCAGATGTTCGGCTGTCATGGGGCTTGTGCAACAAGAGCAGAGATCTGTTGGACTAATCCTGTACTTGTGATATAGATGGTACCTCAACCTATTGCGACCAGTACGTAAGAAGAAAATGAGGACCTGATCTCGCCTAGATAGCTGGTGATATGCATCATCTTTTATGCGACCTGGGTGTTCTCTGTCTCATATGGACTTGAATATGGCTTTTATGGTTGTTTACCATTCCATACGTTGTCTGTACATCGTTTTGTTGCACGGCTCCCCCCTCTTTTAGCAAGTTTATCTGCCTCGTCGTTGCCAGGAATGTTGCAATAGGCTGGTATCCACTGCACTGTGCACTTGGCCAGGATTTCAAGTTAGTTTATCAGATCTTTTAATCCTCTAGCATGGTGGCTCCTCATGGCTGTTATTACTGATAAGCAGTGGCGGATCTACTATGAAACTAATGAAGCTTAAGCTTCAGGGCCCCTAATCCCGGAGGGGCCCCAAAAGCGACTTTAGTCCACATTGCTTAAAAATGTATGAGAAGGGGTTTTTAAAAAAAAATAATATTAATAATATAGTGTAATTCAATACAAATGTAATAAAATAAAAATTAAAAGGTTATTAAAAGTATCATGTAGGCTAGACGTAAACGAAAAAACGCTTTCTCGGAAAGTAAACCTAAATTTTTTTCCTTTCAAAGCATGCGACAATAGTCGCGCAACTCAAATTGATTAATTTTTTGTTGTATATATTTCAACAATCTCAAAGATTGAGAGTCAGTAGCACAGATGTTGTAAAGGTGGAGTGTCGCGGTAAGCTGGCTGTTCTGCCGTGGCTAATGTAATTGTTTTTCCCTTTTTAACAGAGGTCAAGACCCTAGAGGAATAAGAATGAGTTCACGAAAGTACTTAAGTGGATACCAAAAACGCAAACTCAAGGAAAAGCGATCTGACGAAATCTCTAAATGTCAAAAACTAACAAACTATTTGGCAATGTCAAGTTTGTCAACACCTACAGTTGAAACAAGCCAAGCAAACACCACTGAAGCTACTGATAGTGCACAAACTTCAAGCAATATTCAACCCACTGTTGACGCTTTTGATACAGATGACGATCACAGTGGTCAACATGAAAGTACGGCGGAACAAGCAGAGCCTGAGCAGAGACATGATACATGAAGCAAATTCAGTGATGTCAAAGAATACAGTGACCTCGAAAACTGGCCCATAACAGTTGATAATGCTTTCATACAGAATTAAATAAATTAAGGGGCTGCTGTAAAACTGGTAAGGAATATAAGTATTTAAATAAATAACACGGTATTTAATCAGTTTTACAAATTACGGTTCACAAGAAACAAGGGACGTTTCGGGTTTTACCCTTCGTCAGCCACAAACAGGTGACAAAGACAAAAATTACATATAGGTACTACAAAACTATATGATGATGAAAAATATAGCCCGTAACGCCGGCCGCCTTAACCTTGTCTTTGTCACCTGTTTGTGGCTGACGAAGGGTAAAACCCGAAACGTCCCTTGTTTCTTGTGAACCGTAATTTGTAAAACTGATTAAATACCGTGTTATTTATTTAAATATTTATATTTCATAGAGAATTGTTTAATATAAGACATAGGTTTTTTTTTTTCAAAATAAAAAAACCAGATGATGTATATACCGAATCAAGCTGGGTTTACAAGGAGCAAAACAGAAGTTTCTCAAACAAATATTTTGAAAAAAGATTGAAAAACGGCCAGACTGTGATGAGATCCTGGTTAGTTTACTCAAAGAGCAGAGGCTGTATATACTGTTTTGTTTGCAAACTCTTTTCTAAATGCCAAACATCACTTACAACAGGTGGGTTTTCTGACTGGATGAATGTACTCAGAACTCTGGAGAATCATAAAGACAGCATGGAGCATAAGAGGGCGATGTTGTGTTGGATAACGAGAAAGTCAAATAAAAATACTGTGTATCAGCAACTTGAAGAACAGATGACAAAAACCATACAGTACTATTTTGAAGTACTGAAAAGAGTTGTAGCTGTTATGAAGTTTTTAAGTGAAAGGGGTTTTGCATTTAGAGGTCATGGGGAGAAATGGAGCTCACCAAATAATGGAAACTTCATGGGGGCCATTGAACATATTGCAGAATTCGACCCATTTTTACATAAACATCTCGAGAAATGTAAAAATGAAAAAGTAAATGCTACTTACCTATCCAAAACCGTGTGTGAAGAATTGATAGAAATTATGGGAAAACATGTGCAAGATGAAATTGTGAATCAAATCAACAACCTAGACACCAAATACTACTCTATAATTGATGACTCTACGCCTGACCTGACACATGTTGACCAGCTGGTAATTGTGGTTCGATAATGCTATAATGGAAAACCTTGTGAGAGATTTTTAACATTTTTACCGATAGAAAACCATTCATCCACGACCAACAAAATACAACAAGTCCTGAGTGAACATAAGCTTTCACTTGAAAATATCCGTGCTCAGTCCTACGATAATGTATCTAACATGAAGGGCTCGGAGAAAGGACTGCAAGCACTCTGTGGTGAAGTGGGATGTTATAAATACTTATAGGGAACTTAGTGTACTGACTGAGATCAGCTGTGAAGGTATCTATATCTATTAAGAGTAGTGTATTATAGATAACCTTACTTGCTACCACATATCTATATATCTCAGTCAGAATTATTCTGGAATAGTGTGATGCTACGTTATGTGTCTAGGGTATGAGTATGGTGAAGTGTAAGTCACAACAACAGATAGATAAACAATTTAATTTAATCCACTACTCTTGACAACACTGTGACACTCACATACATATAACACTCTACAAAGATATCTTAAAAGAGTCACTGATAAACTTTCAAATAACAATATGTATTCATTACTGGCATGAATGAATATGTGTCCTGATTCAACTACAAGGGAACCAGGAATCACAATCAATTTAAATTACAAGTTATGTACAGAATGTATTTAATATGAATATTGTAGTGACATATATTATTACAAATGTTCTATGTGTGTCAGTTGTGTAGTAGTAAAATGAGGTAATACTGGTTTTGTTTTGTTCAAGCTCTGTTGGTATTTGTCATCATGACTTCAATAGTTTGTCTTTAGGGACTAGTATTGGAGATGTTCACAGTTCCTGATTTTAAGACAAGTAAATTCCCCTCTTAATGTTAATTTTAAAAAGTCAGTTCGAGATGAGGGGACATAATGTTGAGCTCAGCTGGCCAATTCGCTTATCTGGCGTGATGGCGGCAGGAAAGGACTCCTCTGCTCGAATTCTCCTCTGGGCTCAGGAGACACCTCACTGATAGCTAAAAAGACCAAGGAGTATGCTGTCCGACTCTGGATTCAGCAAAGCTCTGACCAGGTGCTGCTCAGTACCATCAAGACCACTGTCCCACAATTCATACGAATAACACAGATACGTTGATTAGCAATGAATTCTGGCACAAACTGGCACAAATTTCCATCTGCTTATCTTCCAGGCTTTTATTTAGCCAAATATATGCTGGCTTCAACGCACTGATGCTTTATCAAGCTATTTTAAACAAGTGGTCTCGAACTAACGCTCCCAAGTGTGTATATCAGCGAGACTGGCCAATGAGCCACGTTTCGACAAGTGTTTGAAAAAATGTTATCTTTTCCCGTCTCCCCTAACAACCAAGATAGTATTTATAGCCCGACCAATCGTGGTTAGGCTTTCATTTGTTGCGCTCCAATCAATTTGGAGTTTACATGGTAGGCTATTTCTGTAACGTAAATTTTTTTCAAACACGTTAAAAAAAAATCTTATGAGCAGAAATGATTTTATGCTGTCAGGCACCCCCAATATTTTATTTTGGGTATAATTTATTAATTCCTGGACTATTTGCGTAACGTTTTACATATTATTTGTCAGCAAGCCCTAAGGAACCCAAAAATACTAATTTAAAGGAGCTACGTGGCTGCGTTCAAAATATGCAATTTCTTCTACCTCCTGTTTCGAAGATGTGCTGTCTGGGTACTGTTATGTTTTCAACCGTAAACCCATCTAATGTTATCTTTTCTAATAAGAGTCTGTTATGATTTATAAACCTAACTCTGGGAAAGGGTAGTGTATTTTATCACTGTCCGTCTGAAAAAAAATTAGTGCATGTAGACTTACACGCGTGATGGCAGCATTTGCGTATCGCGCGAAGCGTGTTTTTCCAAGAAATACAGCACACGTTTCATTGAAGAAAGCGGGTAATAATACAGTAAGCTTTTATATCAACGTGAAAGCGTTACAATTTGCAGACGAAGCAGAAAACAAGGGGGATTTCGAGTACATTCTTTGTGACAGCACTGTCATTTTACCATTGCTCTTTTCATTATTAATTTTATTTGTTAGGCTTCATATTTACCTAATAATTTATATATGTGGATTAGAATATTTCATGACACCTCCCCTCTTAAAACAGACATTATATGTCAGTCCTTTATTCCATATACACATAGAGAAATTTATTATTATTTCTGGGGTTTACGGTGATTCTCATCACACGGATGGCGGCTTAAAAAATCCGCTCCCAAATTGGTTTTTCCAGATATATACTCAATGCTAAAATTATATGGAGCCAGAAGCAAAGACCATCGGAGTAACCTAGAGTTCTCATGCTTAGCCTGTGCTAAAAAACGATAAAGGTTTGTGATCTGTTTGCAACTTAAATGCCTTCCCATATAGATAAATATTGAATTTCTTTATTGCCCATATTACTGCAAGATATTCTTTTTCGCTAGTTGAGTAGTTGATTTCAGCTTTATTCAACTTTCTGCTAGCATATGCCACTGGGCTTAATTCCCCATCCAATGCATCTGATTTCTGTAGTAGAGTTGCACCTAACCCAATATTACTTGCATCCGTCCTTACAATGAATTCTTGACTTAAGTCAGGTAATTTCAAAATGGGTTTACTTGTGAGCTTTTCCTTCAATTCTTGGTAAGTCATTTCACATTGTGGTGTCCATGTAATGCGATCTGGATGTCCTTTACGTGTCAATTCCGTTAAAGGTGCACATATGGAATTAAAGTTTTTGATATACTTCTGGTAGAAACCACATAATGAGACAAAGGATCTCACGTCCTTCTTGGTTTGTGGTCTCGGGGCTTTCTGTAGTTTCTCTAAAATCTTTGGGTCAGGGGTCATGTTTCCCTGATAAACTGTGTGTCCCAAAAATTCCAATTCTTTACATCCAACGCAACATTTGGTTGGTCGGGCTGTTAAATTTGCCTCCCTAAGTCGATCAAACAGCATGTTCAGAGAGTCAATGTGTCCCTCAAATGTTTCTGTTGCTATAAGGATATCATCCATAAAATTTGTTATACAGGGATTATTCAGAGGATCCAATAATTTTCTCATCATTCTAGAGAAGACACTAGGCGCATTCTTCAATCCAAATGGCAATCTATTAAACTCATAGTGTCCTTCTGAGGTACTAAAAGCTAGGTATGGTCTAACCTCAGGCTTTACTGGAATCTGATAGTATCCTTTACTCAGATCCACTTTTGAGAAATATTTAGCTTTATTTAGTCTGGCAAACAGCTGATTTGTATCCGGCAATGGATCCACCTGTTCTTCTGTAATAGCATTCAGTCTCCTGTAATCTATACAGAGTCTATGTTCTCCAGAGGGCTTCCTTAAGAGTACCACCCCGGAACTATACGAAGACTCACTGTGCGAAATAATTCCTTCCTTCAATAGATAGTCTATCTCTTCCTTCAAAGCTTTTTCCTTAGCAAACGGAATCGAATATGGTTTCATACTGACAGGTGTGGAGTCTATGAGTTTCATCTCATATTCCAAATGGGTTGGTATGCCCTGGTCGTTCTGTTAACACCTCTGCATGATTATTTAGAACCTGTTGCACTCTCTCTTTCTGAGTTTTCGTTAAATGTGTACTGATTTTCACCTGTGCTGCTGTCTCACAGGGGTGTAATGGATATTCAAATGATGAAAGTGGTTCCTTTTTCATCTCCATGGCGATGGACAAGGTCAACAAGTGTGTCTCTTCCTGATGTTCTCTTTCCAAATATTTCTTCAGGAGATTCACATGATAGATTTTTTTCTTTCCCCTTCTTATCTATCTTATAATTTGTTCTAGACACCTTCTCTAAAACTGTATATGGACCCTGCCATCCAATTTGTAACTTATTCTGACTCTCAGGCAAAAGAAGTAGTACTTTCTCTCCCACAGCCAAATCTCTGTCTTTCGCCTTCCTGTTATAATAGGCAGCATGTTTCTTCCTGGCTTGTTTCAAATTTTCATTGGCAAGTTTCCAGCCAGTTTTCAACCGAGTGGTCAGCTCATTCACATATTGGTATGAAGATGTAATGTTTTCCTCTGCCTTTTCATCAGTCCACGTTCTTAACAAAGCTACATATGGACCTTTAATTGTGTGGACCTATTTGTCCATGCACCGGTATGGTCTCTTCCACTTGAAGCTTTATAGTGATGATTTTTCCTCCCAGAATTATCATTCACAAAACGACCGCTACCAATTTTTCTTTTGGGGCTTTCTCCCCTCTTAAAATTCTTGATGAGAGATTTCCTCTCTACATCTTCTTCCTCCAGTTTGTTTAAGTCCGATTGAGGGATTGTCGGCTTATCCTGGGGTAAGACATCTTTTTGCACTCTCCGCATAGTGGCCATTGTAAAACAGTTAAGTGAAGCTTGTCCGTGAAAATGGGCTTCCCATTCCATTTGGTCCACTTTATCAAATTTATATCTCTTTTTATTATCAGGCCTAATTTTGCTCCGGGGCGTGTCCAGGTCCTGATCCATGTTCCCACTTGTGGGTGTTCCCTCATGTGCTATGCTACACCTTTCTACAAAATTCTCAATGTCCCATCTTGCTTTGGGCCAATAATAATTGTGAGCCACCTTTTGAATGATGGTACCAATCTTCTCATGGTCCCCATCTGGTTTCACATGTAGGCTCCTTATTAAGTCTGCCCTATATCTCTTTGGAAGAACCAGCTGTCCGTGACCATTGGATCTAGTTCCAGTCTTCCTATACATCAACTTGTTTTTCATGTAAAAATCTCCCTTGCCTGGAGTTGTATGACAAGTTGACAATTTTCTGAAACAAGGCTTGAGTGTTTTATCCCCAGCCTGTGCCTTCCTCATCTCTTCTGGAGTGGTATCTAACATAATATCCTCCTCCTGTCTTGAGGTCGACCTGACCTGAAGGGTTGCCATATACACAGGTTTCCTTTTGCAACGGTCAGTGTCATGATTGTCCATCTGACAATTTTTACACCACCTTTTTCCTTGGTTGAAAGATTTTCTTTCATTATATTTCCTTTCATCGAATTGTGGGAATTTATTTTTATTTTCATACCGTGGCCTATCAAATTGGTGCTTACCTTTATTTTGATCCTTAGGATCAAATTGATTAAAGTTCTGTGGTGCCCTAAAGTTATCCACCTGTTTCTTTTTATTACCTGTTACCTCTGCTTGAGCTGCTTGATACCTTTCAGCAACATTTAGCAACTCACCCAGCCTCTCTGCACCTTGTTCCATGAGAAACTTTCTCAGGTCTGGAGCCATGGACTCTCTTAGTTGCTCTATAAGGACCATTTCCTTAAGATCTTGGGTTTTTCCCCAGAGAAGTCCATTTCTCCAAGTATGTCTCTATGCGTGCAGAGAACTGGTGATAGGTTTCACCTGACAGTAGTTTAGCATTCCTAAATTTTTTTTTCCTGTAAAACTCTGCATTCTTTTCATACCTTAACAAAAGAGCCTGCTTTAGCATGTCATAATTTTCCTGATCACCTCTGCTCATTTTTGCAAAAACTTCATAAGCTGCCCCACGAAGTCCCTGAGATAACTTTAAGCTCCACCTTTCTCTCTCTAACCCATACGTGGTAGCTAATAGTTCGTATCTATTTATATAGCTCTCAATATCATCGTCTTTCTCAACAAAATGATCTAAATGAAAATTCATAGCTGAGGTTGAGGCTCCTTGAGTAACCGTAGCATCAGAGGCAAAGGGACTGGCACCATTTTCAGGAGCATGGCCTTGAAACTCAAACTCCCTTAGTCGTAACTCATGTTCCCTTTGTAATCTTTTATCTTCTGCTTCCCTTTCTGCAGCTAATTTCCTCTCTTCTGCAGCTAATTTCTTCTCTTCCCTTTCTGCAGCTAATCTTTTGTCTTCTCTTTCTGCCTCCAATTTCTTAGCCTCAGCCTCAATCTGCAACCTCTTAGTCTCAGCCTCAGCTTCAATCTGCAACCTCTTAGTCTCAGCCTCAGCTTCAAATTGTAACTTCTTAATTTCCCTGTCAGCCTCTAACTTTCTTTCGGCTTCAAACCTTCTTCTTCGCGTTCAATAAATTTGTCACATTCCGTAGTAACATAGGCAACCATAACTTGCCCATCTAATCCTAACTCTTTTGCAGTCTGAACCGCAGCAGATCGAAATTTGGCCAGGTCCGCCATTGTCTATCAGGTAACTTTATATAATGTCTAACCAACAATTCAATTTCTAACTATATATCTAATGGACAACACAGGCACCGTGAGCTCAACCTTATTTAATTCCACCCAAGGATACCTTTTAATTCTTATATTCCCTGAAGTGAATTACCCCCAATATTTTTAATAGGGAAAGATTCAAAATCCCGGACGAGCCCCCAATATATGTGGTGAAGTGGGATGTTATAAATACTTATAGGGAACTTAGTGTACTGACTGAGATCAGCTGTGAAGGTATCTATATCTATTAAGAGTAGTGTATTATAGATAACCTTACTTGCTACCACATATCTATATATCTCAGTCAGAATTATTCTGGAATAGTGTGATGCTACGTTATGTGTCTAGGGTATGAGTATGGTGAAGTGTAAGTCACAACAACAGATAGATAAACAATTTAATTTAATCCACTACTCTTGACAACACTGTGACACTCACATACATATAACACTCTACAAAGATATCTTAAAAGAGTCACTGATAAACTTTCAAATAACAATATGTATTTATTACTGGCATGAATGAATATGTGTCCTGATTCAACTACAAGGGAACCAGGAATCACAATCAATTTAAATTACAAGTTATGTACAGAATGTATTTAATATGAATATTGTAGTGACATATATTATTACAAATGTTCTATGTGTGTCAGTTGTGTAGTAGTAAAATGAGGTAATACTGGTTTTGTTTTGTTCAAGCTCTGTTGGTATTTGTCATCATGACTTCAATAGTTTGTCTTTAGGGACTAGTATTGGAGATGTTCACAGTTCCTGATTTTAAGACAAGTAAATTCCCCTCTTAATGTTAATTTTAAAAAGTCAGTTCGAGATGAGGGGACATAATGTTGAGCTCAGCTGGCCAATTCGCTTATCTGGCGTGATGGCGGCAGGAAAGGACTCCTCTGCTCGAATTCTCCTCTGGGCTCAGGAGACACCTCACTGATAGCTAAAAAGACCAAGGAGTATGCTGTCCGACTCTGGATTCAGCAAAGCTCTGACCATGTGCTGCTCAGTACCATCAAGACCACTGTCCCACAATTCATACGAATAACACAGATACGTTGATTAGCAATGAATTCTGGCACAAACTGGCACAAATTTCCATCTGCTTATCTTCCAGGCTTTTATTTAGCCAAATATATGCTGGCTTCAACGCACTGATGCTTTATCAAGCTATTTTAAACAAGTGGTCTCGAACTAACGCTCCCAAGTGTGTATATCAGCGAGACTGGCCAATGAGCCACGTTTCGACAAGTGTTTGAAAAAATGTTATCTTTTCCCGTCTCCCCTAACAAACAAGATAGTATTTATAGCCCGACCAATCGTGGTTAGGCTTTCATTTGTTGCGCTCCAATCAATTTGGAGTTTACATGGTAGGCTATTTCTGTAACGTAAATTTTTTTCAAACACGTTAAAAAAAAATCTTATGAGCAGAAATGATTTTATGCTGTCAGGCACCCCCCAATATTTTATTTTGGGTATAATTTATTAATTCCTGGACTATTTGCGTAACGTTTTACATATTATTTGTCAGCAAGCCCTAAGGAACCCAAAAATACTAATTTAAAGGAGCTACGTGGCTGCGTTCAAAATATGCAATTTCTTCTACCTCCTGTTTCGAAGATGTGCTGTCTGGGTACTGTTATGTTTTCAACCGTAAACGCATCTAATGTTATCTTTTCTAATAAGAGTCTGTTATGATTTATAAACCTAACTCTGGGAAAGGGTAGTGTATTTTATCACTGTCCGTCTGAAAAAAAATTAGTGCATGTAGACTTACACGCGTGATGGCAGCATTTGCGTATCGCGCGAAGCGTGTTTAATGTTCGGCTTTCTGCCTCTCCCTTCTCGCTATCCTTTTGTCCATCTGTTCGTTCGTTTTGGTAACGTAATATAATTAATGTTAGGATTAATTTAGGTCATTACGCAGGGCCTCTCAATGCTTTTCCCAGAAATACAGCACACGTTTCATTGAAGAAAGCGGGTAATAATACAGTAAGCTTTTATATCAACGTGAAAGCGTTACAATTTGCAGACGAAGCAGAAAACAAGGGGATTTCGAGTACATTCCTTGTGACAGCACTGTCATTTTACCATTGCTCTTTTCTTTATTAATTTTATTTGTTAGGCTTCATATTTACCTAATAATTTATATATGTGGATTAGAATATTTCATGACACACTCTTTAAAAACATTAACAGGTACGCAAACTTTAAAAACATTAACAGGTACGCAGACTATGTACCATGTGCAGCCCATTCACTTAACCTTGTTGGAGAAAAGGCAGTGTCTACTGCACCTGAAGTTGTTGAATATTTTGGCATTTTGCAGGAGATGTATGTTTTCTTTTCTGGATCTCCACGAAGATGAAGGATTTTAAACACACAGGGCAATCTACATTTTTCTCTAAAGAGCTTAAGTGTAACTAGATGGTCTGCACATTATGAAGCAATCCGGGCAATTAAAAATGGATATATGGGTATTTTAGAAACTCTCAAACATAATTTTGAAGACTCAGAATTTATACAAGTTGGTACAGCTGGAATATGCTATTTTAAAAGTCGTTTAAGGAGAAGTGCTGGAGCGTTTCAACAAAACAAGTAAGAAACTTCAAACCCCTGGTTTTGATGTATTTGAAGGTTATCTTCTGCTTTCATCTTTACTTTCGTTTGTTAAAGAACTCAGAGAAAATTCAGCCGATAGGATTGCACACTATGAATCAGAAGCAAAAGCTTTGTGTAAAGATATCACTTCAAGTTATTCTGATGCTTCCAAACGCATTGTTACACAGAAATTTTCAGATGGAACAAGTGGTATTGCTTCTTTGAGAGGAGCTGACAAATTTAGAATAGAAGTTCTATATCAACTCTATGACATGCTTGATAATCCAGTTACGCAAGAGGATTGGCCCATATGAGCAGATCGCGAAAAGGTTCAAGTTCCTCTCAGAATTGGTGAACAATTCTGAAATTGATGAGAAGAGTATTAAACTTATAATATCGTATTACAAAGATGATGTTGACCACAAATTAGTAACCGAGCGTTATCAGTTCAAAGAATATTTGCACCTTAGGAAATCCCAGAACACAGAAGAAAACACGCCATCTAAAATGCAATGCGCAGAAGTTCTTCAGCTTATTTGTAAGCAACACCTAATTGAAGTGTTCCCCAATATTACTACTGTGCTTAAGCTGTACTTGACAATGCCCATCACAAGCTGTGAAGCAGAAAGGAATTTTTCAAAGCTATCCTTTATAAAAAACAAATTTTGTCTACCATGACTGAAGAGCGCTTAAATTCTTTATGCATATTGTCTCTAGAAAATGACATTGCAAGGAAGCTCTCATATGACAAAACTGTACGTCAATATGTCGCTAGAAAAAAAAAACCAGAAATAAGAGTATTTTGTATAATGTGCTACATGTAGTATGTTCTGGTAAGTTTAACTTTTCCTTCTGAGCACAAATCTCTTATGAATAAACCTTGTCAGCCTTGTATTTTAACAAATGTATTAAAATATGTTATATTTTCCTCATTGCTGTGGTGAAGTGGGTTGTTATAAATATTTATAGGGGACTTAGTGTACTGACTGAGATCAGCTGTGAAGGTATCTATATCTAATAAGAGTAGTGTATTATAGATAACCTTACTTGCTGCCACATATGTATACCTCAGTCAGAATTATTCTGGAATAGTGTGATGACTACGTTATATGTCTAGGGTATGTGTATGATGAAGTGTAAGTCATAACAACAACAGACAGATAAACAATTTAATTTATTCCACCACACTTGACAACACTGTGACACTCACATACATAAAACACTCTACGAGGATATCTTAAAGGAGTCACTGATAACTTTTCAAATAACAATATGTATTCAGTGCTGTCATGAATGTATATGTGTCCTGATTCAAATACAAAGGGAACCAGGAATCACAATCAATTTTAATTACAAGTTATATGTACAGAATTTATTAATATGAATCTTGTAGTGACATATATTATTAATAGTATCCTATGTGTGTCAGTTGTGTAGTAGTAATATGAGGTAATACTGGTTTTGTTTTGTTCAAGCTCTGTTGGTATTTGTCATCATGACTTCAATAGTTTGTTTCTATTGGAACTAGTATTGGAGATGTTCTCAGTTCCTGGTATTAAAAAACAATTAAATTCCCCTCTTAATTTTATTTTACAATGTCATTTTAAGATGGGGGTACATAATGTTGAGCTCCATGGCCACACTCTCTTATCTTTCGTGATGACTGCAGTAAAAGACTCCTCTGCTCGATTACTTTAATGAGTTCTGGAGCCACCCCACTGGTTGCTATATGGACCAAGGAGTATGCTGTCCACCTCTGGCTTCAGCAAAGCTCTGACCAGGTGCTGCTCAATAACTTTAAGACCACGGTCCCTGAAACAAGAAGGTTGTACCTTCTACGTCAGAACTAATTTATACTCTATTTCTACACTGAGCACAATACATCACAAACATTGAGTTCAGAGCGTTAGGCCAACTGTCAGCTTCATCTGAAATACTTTATACCAGTATTTCCCTCCCTAATGGTTACTACGCCTCTGCAATTCCAGCATTATTTCTTTCTAGTCAATAATCTAGGTGTCAGTGTACTGTTTGGCCATTCCATGCAGTTTTACTTTCCTCCGACACCTTCTGTTCAGGCTGGAGCACTATAGGCTTTACATCATGTTCGCTACTGAACTACACATATATATACAGACATAAATTATCAATTTACATTCAATTTTCATTAAAAGATATTGAATATTTCAAGCTTACCACAATTCATGGAAATAATAAACAGTTTCGTTGACTGGCAATGAATATAGCACAACTCCGATCTGCCGATGTCCCAGGCTTTATTTTATAAAAAATATACACTGGTGCTCAACGCACTGCTTCTTAGTAGGTTTATTACAAGATGTGGCAAGGAACAGACGCTCTGAATTGAGTATATTCGCAGCTCTACCCAATCAAACCATGTCTACACATCTTTTCAAAAAAAATACCCCTTTTCACGTTTCCCCTGACAACACAAGATAGTATTTATAGCCCGACCAATCGTGTTTAGTCTTACATTTGTTGCGCTCCAATCAAATAGGAGTTAACATGGTAGGCTATTTCCGTAACGTAATGTTTTTTTCAAACACGTTATAAAAAAAAATTTTATGAGCAGAAATGATTTCATGCTGTCAGGCACCCCCACTATTTTATTTTGGCCATAACTTGGTAATTCCTAGACTATTTGCGTAACGTTTTACATATTCTTTGTCAGCAAACCCTAAGGAACCCAAATATACGAATTTAATGGAGCCCATATGCATTTTCTTCTAGGATAGTCGTGCTGTTACTACCTTCTCACTTCCAAACTTGAGGGTGTCTGGGTACTGTCATGTTTTCAAACGTAAACCGGTATAATGTCATAATTCCCAATAAGCGTTTTTCAGGATTTTTAAAACCTAACTCTGGTATGGGTAGTGAATTTTATCACTGTCGATTTGAAATAAAGTTAGTGCATGTGGCCTTACACGCGTGATGGCAGCAATTGTGTATCGCGCGACGCGTGTTTAGTGTTGCATGTGTCCTTGCTTTCTGCCTCTCCATTCTCTCTATCCTTTAGTCCATCTGTCTTTTAGTTACGCCGTGTATAAAATGGAATGAATGAAATATTAAATTTAGGTCATTGATCAGCTTGCGTATCTCAAGGTTTTTCCAAGAAATACAGTACACGTTTCATTGAAGAAAGCGGGTAATAAAACAGTAGGCTTTTACTATCAACGTGAAAGCGTTACAATTTGCAGACGAAGGAGAACACAGGGGGATTTCGAGTACAGTCATTGTGACAGCACTGTTCTTTTACCATTTCTCTTTTCTTTTATTAAATTCATTTGTTAGGCTTTGCATTTACGTTTTAATTTATATATGGGGATTAGAATTTCACGACAATTGCTAATTTTCTTATCCTATAATTTTCTTGGTATGTCTTCAACGAACTAATTCTGAATGATGGAGGCAATCATTCAAATAGTTAAGATTTTAAAAATCACATATACCAAGGTGGATAGTGGTTTAGTAATCAGAGCATATGCCTTCCAAGCAAATGTTCTGCATTCAACTCCCAGCAGAGTTGTTTCTTTTTTGAAAATTCATTCATCTGTCTTCAGTTTTTATATGTGTGTTGTTATGGATCTATTATAAAGCTTGAACTTCAGGTCCTCCAATTCCATTTATCTCTATAATACATTTCTGTCCCATACTCACACATGTTTTTTGTTGTTGTTGTTTTTTTTTTTTTTAATAAAAGGGGCCCCTCCACGAGTTCAAGCTTCAGGGCCCCCAAAATGTAGATTCGCCACTGCTGATAAGGCATGTATGATGATCACTATCTGTTTTTATGCATGTGCTGTGTTGTCAATAAGAGTTTCCGCTGCCTGTTTCAGGGCCTCGGCTTCAGTATTGGAGTTAGTACATTATTTTTATATGATCTGAACTGTGTTGTCGACTCTGGCAAGCAGCTACGCAGAGCAAACCAAAAATAAATATATCTAATGATTATTGTGACAGTTATTCTGCTGAAATAAAATACTAGCAAACGAGTAAAACTTCGACATAAAATACGCCTACTAGTTAACTAAGTTTACACTTCTTTAATATTTATAAGGAATCCTGCATTAATTATAGTTTTTACTGATAATGCACACGTAAGCAAGCCCGAGGCTGGGATTAGCGGAAGTCATATTGCTACCTCCCCTTGCCTGCTGCCCATCACGAATAATTTCCTCATCGTTTGTCAAAAATGTCATCTTTCAAAGAGAAGGAGAGGTTCAAAGAACAGCAGGAACAGTTTCAAGCCGTCTTATCGGCTTTACTAAAAGATGAAGACAATAAATATTGCGTGGACTGCGATGCCAAAGGTGAGCCCATGTAGCACTTTAGTATTTAATTAGGCCTAGTTAGGCTATTTGTATTATTGGTGGTGGTAGTGTTAGAAATGGGCCCCTATTGCTTTATATTGGGAGTGTTTCATGTGGTATTTTAGTGTAACTGACGATATATACTTAATCATCTAAAAACTTTCATATCCATAGCTTTGTCAAAGAGTTCTGGGATAACGCAGTGTGAAGGCAGTCGTACTGTTAGTTCTACGTATGCTGCAAGACCAGGTCAAAATGAAGAAGAGCGGGACGTATGTCCGATTTCGCCTGAATATCTATTGATCCGGTGGCCAATTAATTCGCTCGAGTCGTTAATGTTCGGATTCCTAATTCTAACCGTAACCCTTATCTTTATTGGGGTGTCTCTGAATTCTTATGTAAGGCTGTATCGATGTTTCTTATTTGACCACCAGATCGACCTTTGGGTGAAATCAGAAATACGCCTCAACTTTCTTCAGTTTGAAATGATGAACATTGGGCTGTCAGTTCGATACAGCCTTAAAAAAAATTCTGAGATGCAATAAAAAGGGGTACGAGTTTGGTTTAAAAGGTAATTGTAGTCCTATAGTAGAGACTTCACTATACTATGTCCAGCATTGAGAAATGGGGGTCCAGTTCCCTTCCTCACTGCCTTTTCCTTTCCTAACTCAAGAGCAAAAGCAGGTACCCATTTACAGCTGGGAAGACAAACATCATAAACCTAACCCAAACCATAATCCCAGCACTAGCGAAGTTTGCGAGCTATTTGGATGACATCGAAGAACATGACCTGCTATTCTTCATTTGAACCCAATACCAAAATATTAATTTTGATAATACTGTGACAATGAGAATAATATTGTTTTATATAGGCCTATGTGTGTGTGCATGTTTTAAACACACAAAGAATTAGGACTGTAACGGTATTTTTTCAAACATTAAAACCATCCATTTACCATTCATGGAAATTTTTTGTTATTAAGGTGTTTGCTACTTTTCTTTGTAGCACGCTCATTTCAACCATCTGCCATATACCAGGAGCTGTTGGTTATATCAGGACATGTTTCATTTATTATAATATGTTTTTGTTTGTATTTATTTTATACTATATTATCTCTAGTAGGTATTTTTCCTTCTGTAGTTATAGTTCAGTATGGTTTTCTTATTCCAAATATGATATTGTCTAAACTGGAGGGTTATTTGTTCAATCCTATTTATCTAGGGAGAGTCTTTCACCAGTGTAGACTACTGGCTCGCAAGTCATGGACAGTTGTGGGAACTAAAGTTTTTAGTCTGACTTGAAATGACATGCCTAGTTTGAAAGTTCCTCTGGGAATTAAAAGCATTTATCTTTTAGCTGGCCCAGTATTCTGTTTTCTTGGGGGGGGGGGGAGAGATGTGAGGAGACAAAAAGAAAGAATATGACTACTGCTTCCTAAGGCATGTCGTGAGAGGTGACTAATGTGAGGTGACTAATGTGAGGTGACTAATGAGAGGTGACTAATGAGAGGTGACTAATGTGAGGTGACTAATGAGAGGTGACTAATGTGAGGTGACTAATGTGAGGTGACTAATGAGAGGTGACTAATGTGAGGTTGTTCATGAGAGGTGACTAATGAGAGGTTGTTCATGAGAGGTGACTAATGTGAGGTTGTTCATGAGAGGTGACTAATGAGAGGTTGTGCATGAGGCTGGCAACCTCATCATGTAATATAAGTTGCTATAGCAACCACAGCTAGAAGCGTTGTGCTTTTGGCATAGACTTCCTCAAGCAGGCCCTCTGCAATAGTGGCTCCATGCTCCAAAAGGAGATGACTTCTTGTCATTTAGCTGATGTTGTAAGAAATTTAGCCAGCTTGTAGTTCCTCTGTTACAGTTGTTTTATTTCTGTGTAAAATGGATGTTTTACTGCAGTGCTGGTAAGGCTTTGCAATAATTTTCTGCCAGTGGGCAACCACAGTTTAGTGTGTCTTAATTTAAATATTAAAAATAAAATAATAATAATACTTCATAGGTTTTGCAATAAGCAATACAATCAAAACACTGGATGTTTCAAGATGTACCCGTTGTCAGCCACCGTCACAAACAGGAGACAAAGACAAGAAATATAGACAGGTTATGAGAAAAAGACAAAGGTCACTGCCAGTTACATGCTGAAAAAATAGAACATAAGATGAACAACTCCAAAACGTTTTGAATAATAATTGTATCTTTTAAATTTAAAACTGGCTCAATACCAGTTTTTATTTGTTTGTTTTTTTTTATCTACAGTTTTTCTGCCACCCCCTTTATTATTTACACATATTGATTTACCTTTGAATAAAGTGTACATTACTGATATGAGCTGTATCTATGGATTTTCATTTAGAATTGATGAACTCACTTAAACACTTCCTCTGTGCAAGCTGTCCCAGAGATGACTTGCCAGATAACATCTTTGTTCACCTTGCATCTTATTTCTCAAGAGACAAAAAATGAATGTAAAGTATGCTTAAGCAAGTACATTAATTTATTTCTGAAGAAAATATTTCTATATATTCAAAATTTATTATATTAGTTTTTCATTTAGCTAGGTTTAAAAAAACACAACAAAATTAAAATATATCTAAATAACACTTAATTTTAGGTACTACATTGTTTTTCTATTTTGTTCTCTTCTAATTTATTGATTCAGATTGGCTTTACTTCCTTTTGATTGATTCAGTCTGGCTTATCTTCCTTTTGATTGAATCAGGCTTGTCTTCCTTTTAATTGATTCATTTTAGCTTCACTTCCTTTTGATTGATTCATGTTCACTTCACTTCCTTGTGATTGATTTATTTTAGCTTCACTTCCTTTTGATTGATTCAGTTTGGCTTGAATCAGGCTTGAATTCCGTTTGATTGATTCATTTTAGCTTCACTTCCTTTGCTTGATTAAATTTGGCTTCTCCTTCTTTTCGTTGATTCAGATTGGCTTCACTTCCTTTTGATTGATTTGTTGTTGTTTCACTTCCTTTTCAATCAATCAGTCAATACCTTTTAGCTCCCCAAAGAGCATAGGCCTTCAGCAAACACGAAAGGCCTTCAGCAAACACATGCCAAGTCCTCCTGTCAGTGCCAACAGCTCAAGTTCTTTCACTTCCTTTTGATTGATTCATGTTTGATGATATATTTCTAGGTCCTCGTTGGGCATCATGGAATATTGGGATATTCCTTTGTATACGTTGTGCCGGCATACATCGTAACCTAGGTGTGCACATCTCCAAGGTCAAATCAGTGAACTTGGACACATGGACACCAGAGCAAGTTGCGGTATGTATGTTTTTGTTTTAGTTCAACTTCATATTTGATTGTGTTATTCTGTGTGTTATGTATGACATATAATTTAGTAGCAGGGTTAGCGGTTGTATTTTAAAACTTAAACCAACATTCAATGACAGGAAGATTACTACTGAGGAATATTAATATTACTTCTCTGTATTAAAACAGTGTGACCTTTCAGACAAGTTCACATCATGTTATGTTTTGTTTTTAGCTTAATATATCACCATCTTCATAATTTTTCTTGTTGCTCCCCATGGAGCATGAAACCAACACTGCAGCAGATGCCATTACAGGAAGCCTGCTTCAAAGTATTCATATGCTCTTGTAGTTATGGTGTCTGTAGCAGTTTATTTGACATGATGAGATTGCCAGACCCATGCATAACCTCTTGTTCGTCACCTCTTATAACAAGCCTAAGGGTAAACCTTTTCTTTCTTTGTCTCCTCAGAGACCTCTAGGAACTACACATGACAAATTTTTCACTAAGATTTTAACTCATTTTTAGAACTTGAAAAGGTACCTGGGGTTTGCTCACCTCTTATTTCTCATACCTTCTTCTTCTTTGATCCTTAGCCGCCGACCGTCAAAGCAGTCAGTGGCCATCATGTCTAGTGGCGTCTTGTAGGGCAACAACAAATTGATTCCACTTTGCTCGGTTGGTGGCCATCCTTCGTACAGTGCCCCAACTCTGGTTCATTCATTGCATCTCTGCCTCC
Organism: Oreohelix idahoensis; assembly: GCA_024509875.1. Lineage (NCBI taxonomy): Eukaryota > Metazoa > Mollusca > Gastropoda > Stylommatophora > Oreohelicidae > Oreohelix > Oreohelix idahoensis. Next base: position 217,517 of record JAMPIV010019261.1, on the reverse strand, counting down.
ACAGTCCTCTGCCAGGTTGTTTTTGGTCGGCCTCTCTTTCGTTTTCCTTCTGGGGTCCAAAGCATAGCTGTCCTTGTGATGGCATCGGGGTCTCTTCTGAGGACATGGCCAACCCAGCTCCATACCTGGTCAACTATTAAATAAAATATTTGCTGAGAAAGGTGACTAATAATATATGAACAGATCTACCACTCTAGATAAGGCAGTAATTGAAATAAAAGAAATGATGGAACGTATTAGGAAGCCAAGGGTAGGTTGGTTTGGATATGTACGGAGGATGAATACAAATCAAAAAGCAGTGTGTGTGTAATCATGATGGGAAGCAACCAGACACTGAAATAGATGACTGACTAGAACACACTGTAGGCAACCCAGGAGCTGTGGAGATCTGCTTTAGAAAAACTGAGCTCACTAAAGATCTACTTTGATAAATTCATGACTGTTTCAGGGTATTTGGAATAAGTGCAGGTAATATGTATCGTTTTTCTCTGCTGGACGATCGGCTTCTTGCAGTTCCTTCCCATAGAGTGGTGGAAAAATTCAAGCTAAATAACATTTAGGAACAATCCTATCTTCAAAGTACCTGTCTTATTCAGTTCATGAATAAAGGTAATCGTATGAAAGATTGGTTTATTTTAAGGAACGATATAGTACACAGATTACATAAAACAGTGAATACAGACAAACAGTATGGTTAAAACAATAATTGGATGAGATGATAAAGTCACACAGGATGGCCTCTGGAATAGAACCTGACCAGAGCCTGCTGAGCAGCAGACAGGTGGCAAAAGTAAAGACAGATTTGATATAGACTTGTGACACCACCAACAACATAACTTCTTAGACACATAGGTTAGAGGAAGAGGTGGGAAGAATACACGTGGGTTAGAGACACAGTGACAGAACTGAAGGATGGAAGAGTCATTTCAAGGAAGAGAAAGAGCAAAGAGACTTCATGAATGGAAGATACAGAAGCAAGCAAGCAAACATCAGCCTTACAGAGTGATTGTAAAGCAGTTCAGACATTGCTGCTAGGTAGCCATCATCTGCAAACAAGCACATAGAAATAATAAACAGGAAGAAAGTAATAAAATAAAATCAGTACATCTGTTTCTGGCCTGTGGTTGATAAGACTAAAAATAATTTTAAAAAATAATGTTATATTATTTATACGAGGGGCGTTCAGAAAGTAATGCACCACATCGGTTTTCTCAGGAGCTGTTTATTCAAAAAGAGTGAAATTTATACACAATATACATGGATGTGTCATGTAAACATCGGTATTATTCAACATAATCCCCATCAACTTGTACGGCTTTATGCCAGCGCAAAACAAGTGCATGTATTCCTAGCCCGTACCAGATTTTGTCTTGATCATGTAGCCATTTCTTCGCTGCATGAATCACTCCTTCATCTTCAAACCTTGTCCCACGGAGTGCATCTTTAAGTGGACCAAATAGATGAAAATCAGAGGGTGCCAAATCGGGACTATAGGGTGGATGGGGTAGTACAGTCCAACCCAATTTGGTGATTGCTTCCCGTGTTGCCAGACTTGTGTGAGGGCGCGCATTGTCGTGAAGGAGAAGCAGGTTTGCTGGATTCTTGTGCGGCCGAACTCTGCGAAAACGTTGATTGAGTTTTTTCAATGTCTTAATGTAAGCTTGCGAATTGATTGTCTCTCCTCTTAGCATAACGTCCACAAGAATCACACCTTCAATGTCCCAAAAGACAGTGATCATGACCTTTCCAGCTGAAGGAATTGTCTTGAATTTCTTTCATCTTGGTGATTGCGGATGATGCCACTCCATTGACTGTCTTTTTGTCTCAGGTTCAAAATGATGTGCCCAGGTTTCGTCGCCTGTAACGATCTTAGCCAAAAAGTTCTCTCCATCAGCATTGAAACGCTCCAACAATTCAGAAGAAATTGCTTTCCTTTGCAATCGGTGGTCATTTGTGAGACTTCGAGGAACCCATCTTGCGCAAACCTTAGAAAATCTGAGAGTTTTTATAACTGCATTTGCACTACCAATGCTGACTGACAGCTGTAAGGCCAATTGTTGAGTAGTGATTCGCCTATCAGTAAGAATAATGCCTTCAGCGCATTTCAACATTTCTGCGTTGGTGGCTGTGGCAGGACGTCCACAGCGTGGCCGATCAAGCAGCTCCGTATCTCCACTTCCTGATTCTTTGATTCTCTGAACCCAGCGACTGACTGTACTCCTGTTGACTGCAAAACTTCCATACACACATAGGCGCTTGTGAATATTCACAACAGTTTCCTTCTCTGCAACGAGAAATTCTATCACAATTCGCTGTTTATAACGCAAGTTGCTAACACACTCCATTTCAACGGTTTAGGGCAGCCGTATTATTTGGCCGGTTGCGGTGCAATTTAGTACACACAATTGGCACATGCCATATTTGAAGTGTGCAAAATTTCATGCTTCTATCTTCATTATTAGCTGAGAAAAACGATGTGGTGCATTACTTTCTGAACGCCCCTCGTGTGTGTATATATATATATATATATATATATATATATATATATATATATATATATATATATATATATATATATATATATATATATATATATATATATTTATATATATATATATATATATATATATATATATATATATATATATATATATATATATATATTGATGGTTGATTTAGAAATCTGTAGGAAGTGAAGTATCATCATCATGTCATTTTTGCACTTTTAATGGGGCATGGTTCCGCCACTGCAAATGGCTCGCTTGAGGAGGCCTTCATCAAAGTACCTGCATTTGCAGCTGTGGTTCCTGTAGCAGTGTGTAGTACAAGATGAGGTTACCAGTGCCATGTACATCTTCAGATTAATTGCCTCTTACAACATGCCTAAGGGAACACTAGACCTAATCTTTCTTTGTCTTCTCAGATGCCCCTGTGACCTACATGGGGCACAGGTGATGAGTATTTCAGGATGTATTCACACTTTAGAAAGTTGCGTGAAGGAGAATGACTGAGGTGGAGTGATGCCACTCTTGATTCATGTTTAGACAGTAGTTTGATAGTTTGGTTAGTGTCCTTGACTTCATTTTGAGATCACTGGAGGCTTTCATCAGGTCCAAATATGAACAGAAAAAGTATATAGCACGGGAATGGATACCACCACAGCCAAAAGTCCCAAAAGAGGTAAAGTTAGGCTGATGAAATGGATGTTTGCATATTTGTTAGCGTATTTCTGTTCAACTTCATGTGCATAAGTTGATGCTGATTTGCCACACATTTGTACAAGCATTTATGCCTGATAACTTCTTCTTAAAGTACAATGCCTGGTGGCATGGGTGATAATGTCTCTCAACAACTTCCTGTCTCCAGTACTGTTTATCAGTTATGTTGTTGACTTTATTTCATGCCATGATGTTAAACTGTCCAGTATCTTGTCTCTTTGTCGTTGTTTCCTGCAGGGAAGAATATGCCTCCACTTTCTTTTCTTTGCCTCTAGATGGGGTGGTTGTTGTTGCAGAGAACTTAGGCTTGCTTGACATGCATTTACACCAGGAAGCAATCACATTTACTGCTTCGCTTATTCTGTCTGGTTTCTGATAGAATATCATGTCTCAGCAACATCCTTATGATTCTTCTTCTTCGTACACTCTCAGACGTCCACTTGAATGCTCTCAAAGAAAGCAGTAGTCAGTTTGAGGCTATTTGAATCCCGTAAAGCTTTTCCACGAAAGGAGCTGGCGTCGGCCATATACACTTTCTCTGTACCACATATAAGGGGCAACTTTGAAGCAGTTGTTCAGCAGTCATTTTATCAGTGCCACAGTTACACTGATCTGTAGTTCCTATCTTTAGCTTGTTGAATAGATGGTATCTCAATCTGTTATGGCCAGTGCGGAGTCTGAAGATTACCACTTGTTCTCTTCTGTGGAGCTGGTAGTAAGCATCATTCTGTGTGTGCCCTGGATGTTCTACATTCCATTTGTTTCTGTAACTGATTCTGATAAAACTCTTTGCCTCCTCAAAAGTTATGCTTGCATCAGGCTGAGGTAGATGTGAACCTTCTTTTGCCATTCTGTCAGCCTCTTCATTGCCGGCGATATTACAATGAGATGGGATCCATTGGATCACAACACTTTTGAATCGTTGACAAAGTTTGTGGAGCACTGTATTATTTTGGCTTTTCAACGTTGCAATTACTGACTGTGCATCAGTAAAGAAAGCAACTTGTCTCTCTGTGCTTTCTTCTGTCAATATAACCTCTGCTGCAGTTTTCAAGGCCTCTGCCTCTGCTCTGAAGTTGCTGGAGAATCGTCCTGTCGCCACTGACAGCCTTTTTTCTGCACCAGTGCTTAAGGTCAGAAAGACACCCCCACCTCCATTTTCTGTTGCATTTGTTGCTGATCCATCTGTGTATGCATGGGTCCAGGTGTTGCGTGGATAATGTTTCTCTATGTATCTTATGATTCCAGTACCTGGAAAAGACAGATCAAAGGCTGAAAGCTACAAACCCATCAGCTTAATCAGTTTCACAGGAAAACTGATTGAAAGATTAGTCAGTACCAGACTTATGAGGAACAGTCTTCTTCTTTACACCTTTTAATTTCTTATTAAACATAGGACTGCAGTTGTCGTTCAGCACCTAGTTTGAGCCGTCTTCTTCATCTCTGAGATCCCTGTTACCTTGGCTTCCTCTTCTATCATTGTTCTCCAGGTTTTACTTGACCTCCCCATTGAAGGTTCTAGTCAAGGGTATGTCTAGTTTAACTGGTTGGTTGTTTATTGAGGCTCAGCACACTGTATTCTGCACTCCATTCATAACTTCGTTATTCTGTTTGTGTCTTCTTTTTATCTGCTCTTTATATTCCTTAGTAGATCCACCTTCCCTGTCCCAGTGGATTCCACTCAAAGGCACATACGGCTTTGCTTTCATGAGAATATGGCCCATTCATTTTCATGTTCTTTTGGCTCATCGTGTTGATTCACTGTTGTTTCATTCTGGACTTTCATTCATTCATTTTCTTTTTTGCTCCTTATGAGAAGCATGGAGATACCACTGCAGGTGTTTCCCTTGCAGGAAGCCTGCATGAAAGTATCTGTCCTCTTGTAGCATTGGATTCTGTAGCAATTTGTTTTATATACTTAATGTTGCCAGCAATACACAACCTCTTGTTAGTTGCCTCTGACAACATGCCTGAGGGAACAGTAATCCAGATCTTTCTTTGTCTCTTTGGGGATCCCTGGGCTTGTAGCTTTGTTGGTATGCTTCTTTTGGGTCACTTCATCTGAAAAGTGAATCTAAGGCATTTGTTGATTCATGTTTGTAGATTCTCTGTTGTCCTTGTGCTTGACTTCCGTACTTCATTACATTCATGGCTATAGGCCATCACTTTACATTTGTTTCATAGTGGGACACTATCACACCAGGCATGCATTTATAAATGGAAGCTGTTACTCCTAAGTTGCATTTATCACAGGAATGCATCACACACCACCTGCTTGTGTATTTATAACATGGAGCTGATATTCTTTATTTGCACGTATATAACTAGAAGATGTTATTTCACATGTTTTTATAACTGGAACCTATCACATCAGACCTGCATTTATAATTAAAAACTGTCACACTGTGCTTCTTTTTTTTTTCTTTAGGACCACTTTGTAATACACCTGAATTAATAGTAAAGGATAATGCTGAGTACTTTGACAAAAATCAGAGTAAATCATGCACCAGTGTGTAGCAAGATGAATATTTTATTTTATAATTCAACTGTCAGAGAAAGCAGTTTATAATGATGTTTAATTTAGTATTGCATACTTTAAGACAATGCTTTACTCAAACAGTGGCAGGTATACCAATAATGGTATACCGAAGGTTATCGGGTGCGTACGTGGAAATCATTGAAAATTATAGTATGTTCTCATAAAATTATTGTCCATTATTCTGAAATTAAGCCATTGAAAAAAAAAATTATAATCTGTGGTAGATACAATTTATTACAAGGAATGGGAAACAATGTTTGTTACTGCATTAGTCACAAATAAAGTTGCTTAAAACGAAAGGGACACTTCTCTTAGGTACAGGGAACTTTAAAGTCGGTTAAGTGAAAGGAACCTTTCCCTTAGGTATTGAGAATGTTTAAGTTGATTAAGTGGAAGAAATTCTTCCCTCAGGTATTGAGAATGATTAAGTGGAAGGAATTGTTCCCTTAGGTATTGAGAATGTTTAAGTCGATTAAGTGGAAGGGATTCTCTTAGGTACAGAGAACTTTATGGTTGTTTAAGTGAAAGGAACTCTTCCCTTAGGTGTAGGGAATTTTAAAGTCAGTTATTAATTTTCTTATGTACAGGGAACTTCAAAGTTGAATAAGTGAAAGGAACTCTTCTTTTAGGCACAGGGAACTTAATCTTGATTAAATGAAAGGAACTCTTCTCTTGCAAACAATGTGTCAGATGCCTTTTAAATCATTACTTAAAATGATACACAATTTACCTAAACTGTGTAAATGTTAAAAGAAATGCACACATAAACTAACAGAACCTGCATGTTGTTAGCGTTGTCAGTACATGGTTGTATGTTTGATGTACTGTTTTGTTTGTAGCAGTATGCGTAGAAGTCTCATTTATGTTTATGGGCTGATTTTAGTGGTAATCAAGGAAAACAGTGTGTGCTGGAAATTTATGTAGTGCTGTTTAAAAAAAAAAAACAAGATGGGACTGAATAACCTGTCCTGGGGGGAAAAAAGTAGCTAGTTGCAAATACTTAGTTCAAAATCATTCAGTTGCCATCATGGATTGAAGAGGGCTGTCCTGTCCCCAGCATGGAAAAGAGAACCAGAGGATAACAGAATAAACGACTGATGGCCTACACTTCTCTTGAAGGAGAGGGATGTTCCATACAATTTAGTTGAACAAATTTGTGAACATTGTAGGTGTATTATGAACGTCAAGTAACAGAGTGGTAAGCACACTTGCTTCGCAAAATCCGGGGCTCTAACCAGATAGTATTGTTGCTACAGTCTGTCCAGCTGTTAAGGCAGTGCTTCTTAACCAGGGGGGCCAGACCCACCCTCTAGTGGTGAGAGACCCACCCTCTAGTGGTGTGACACATGCAGATATATTAGAAAGCGAATCATCATAACACTATATAATGCACAGAACTCAAGTGTATTTGAATAAAATAGAACATTGACAGCATAAATTAGATACCGAACCTTAGTCACATGTTGTAAATAACATTTTCTCAGAACGTACTTTTATTACTTTTTTCTGTTTTATGGCATATTTCGTGAGCTAGAAGGTAATGGGGTGTGAGACTTCTTAAGATGCTCATTAAAGGGGTAGGGTGAAGGAGGTAAAGGATCCCATTACACACCCATTGAAGCATATTGGGAATATGGTGTTAGGCCCGTATTTTCTTGACCATCGGCACACTAGGGGTGATGTGGTCAGCATCATGCCGGCTGCCTTAACCTTCTCAGAGTTGTTCTGGTACCCAATTCATGAGGCTGGGTCAACCCCGGAGCCGTTTGCAGTCTAAACAATCCTACCTCAACTGGGGATTGAACCATGGACCACCGAGCTAGGAAGCCAGTGCACTAACCACTGCACTACTGCGGCTCCCCTCTAAAGGGGTGCAAGGCTTCATATGATGCTGTAAAGGGGTGCAGGACTTCTAAAAGTTAAGAAACACTGTGTTAAGGGTATCTGACTCTGTTGTTGAATTAGGGAATATAAAGGCAGCACAGAAATGAAGTGGTCACCTTACCTTACATTGCTGAGACCCAGTATATTGAAATCTCAAACACTTCACTCCTAGTGTTAGCTAAGGGGCTACCTTTACCTTTATTTAGGTGTAATGTGTTAGGAACATATTTTATTGAACACAGGTTTACATGTGAATATATGTGTGTGTGTTTGTTTTGTTATTTTTGGGTTACTGTAGGTGACACAAATGTGTGAGATACTTACTTACTTAGTCGCTCCCCTTCTACCGTGAGGTGTAGAGGTTTGGATGAGATACCAATATATAATAACATTCTTGCCCCTGTATAGTCTCTGGGTGGTGTCACAAGAGACAGAGAAAGAATCGAACCACTGCTGCCTCAGGAATGTCGTAAAAGGTGACTAATATGAGTTTGTACATGAGAGCTGGCAACCTCGTCATGTCAAATACACTACTACAGAAACCACAGGTGCAAGTGTATGTGAATGCTTGGTGCAGGTTTCCTACAAGGGGACCAGATGCAGTGGTGGGTCCAAGCACCATACGCAGCAAAAAGGACAGTGATGTTTATTGTTGTGTTACAAGCTTAAAGTAACTTATAGTGGTCTGATATAATATAACTAACGTGCCTGAAACATTATAGTTATTTAATGACCATATTAGCAGCCATTATGTTTTTGTAGTTAGAATGACCACATTTACTTTCTCAGCGTGTGACTGGATCGGTAAGTTTTTTTTTTTTTTTTTGTTTTTTTTTTTAGTCCATAGTGTGGAGGAAGTTATGCAGTGTAGGTTTCTGCTTTTATATACTTTTTTAAAATCTTTATTTCTCTTTTCCTCTTATGCAAGTTGGAATTGCTTTCCTCTTTAAATGTACGAGGTCCACTATAAGAAGTACACTGTGCTTTGTTACTGTCAGAAAATTGGCCGAGTGTCCAGTTTTGAATAAGTCATTCCAATATTTTAACTTAAATAATTCATTTTATGTGTATTTTATTTTTTAGTCAACTGATTTTAAAGTCTGTCCAGTGCTTTTTTCTTTTTTTTTGACAATCTGGCAATTTATTCGAGTGAAAATATATTATTTTTTTCAACTTTTACATCATAATGTTTCAAAGCACTGACTGACAACATGAGGAGTAAATTTTTTTTTTTTAAATTTCAGTTGTGAAATGCATGGCTCAAACCTTTTACACTCGATTTTGTCCCTTTTTGTCTTGTATACATTACTCTAAACTGCAAGCATTATTTCATTCAAGTAAAAATGTTAATGAGTGTACGGTTTACTTGAGTAGCACAGCACTTTGTTCTCAAGGTAGAGTAACTGGTTTCAAAAGTAGGTAGCATCACGCTCAATCAACCCAGCTCTGCTCATGAGTTAAGGAAGACAGGGAGGAAGTGAACTGGTCATGAGTTAAGGAAGACAGGGAGGAAGTGAACTGGTCATGAGTTAAGGAAGACAGGGAGGAAGTGAACTGGTCATGCCACCTCATAAAAACTGAGACCTAGTATAGACAAAGTCTCTAACATTTTGTTCACCTGTGGCATTATCTGCTGTGGAACTACCATTACTTTTACTTTAAGTTTTCTAGGCATCGTAACAGGTCATGCACCCTAATATAACCAACTAGGTTGAATGGGACGCGCTTCGCCAAACGAGGCAAAATTTTAATTTTTTTTTTTTAAAACTAACCCATGCAGTTTTTATATTTAAGGAAGCAAGCCTTACAGAATAAAGAGTTTTCCAGGGAACATATCTGAAAAAAAAACTTTTAGGAAATAAGCAAGGAAGGAAAAAAAAATAATTACAGTAAGCACTGAACAGTGTACTCATGGTCATAGAAGAGTGTCCTCCTCATTGTTTACTTTGTACTGTTGACTCTCCTCATTATTGACTTTGTACTGTATATGAGATAAAGAAAGAATAAGATTACTCCATCCTCAGACATGTCGTAAGAGGCAACTAATATGAGGTTGTTCATGAGGCTGGCAACCTCATCATGTCAAAGAGGCTGCAGCAGAGACCACCACTGTTAGAGCGATGAATGCTTTGGTGCTGGCTTCACGCAAGGGGACCAGTTGCATTAGTGGAGCTAACAGGGAAATTATGATGATGATAGACCAGATTTAGGTAGCATGGAAGTAAATTTTCCTGCAGCTTTTAAATTTCAGGTGCTTTTTTGGGCTTGGCGTGCTGGATACACTTTTGTCTCTAGAATGTGGCCTTTCAGACTGTTTTCTTTGCTTTCAGGACAGTAGTTGACACAGATAAAGAAAAGATTTCATTTTTGAATTTGTTTCACCATTCTGCTGAGTGTAATGGGATTTTTCAAAATTAGGCATGTAATTCTCAAAATGATAGCCTGCTGTTGACATTAGCATAATATGATACATTTTTTTTTAAATGTCTAAGAGACGTTATTAGAATTATTTTCTGTACATTGCTTCTTCTACTTTTGTTTTTCTTGTCAAAGATTAGGTGTACCTGTGGTTTGCTACTCAAAACAATTGTGTTGGAACGGCAGTCATTGGTTTGTTACACTGAAAAAACAATGCTGTTAGAGTGGTTATCATTGGTTTGTCAAAAAAAAAAAAAATGCTGTTAGAGTGGTTATCATTGGTTTGTTTTAAAAAGAAATGACATGTTGTCAGAGTGGCTGTCATTGATTAGCCACATATGTTAGTGTCACTGTTGTTTATTAGTTGTATGAAAATGTGTTAACATGGCAACTTGATAATTCTATTTGTATGTTAATGTGTCTGTCATTGATTTGACATCTGATAGTTTGGGACTGTCAATGAAAATGTAAGCGTGGTTATCACAGATTTATCACAAATAAGTGTGCTAGCTCAGACTAATAGACAACCACAACAAAGAGCTGTCCAACGCTGTCACTTTTTATCATTCCTCACTATACAAGTGAATTATTGCTAGTGTAAGAATGCGCCTGTTTGTTACCCAGGGCCTGAAATGGGAGCAAAAAATAGTAACGGTAACCAACTAAGCATGTCATAAAAGGTGAGGGTTGGGCATGACATTGGCTACCCCATCTTCATTAGTGACCTTGTAATACCATTTCAGTCCTGTTCTACGCAAGCATCCATTTATTAACATCTGTAGCTTTTAGTGCATATCTTGTTGTGTTCAGCTGTCACCTATGTTACTTCTACCACGTATGCATTTACTTATTTTGTTTTTGTTTGAGTGTAGGCGTATTGTTTTTAAGGTTTGTGTGTATAATTTTTTATTTGATCAATGAGGTGAGCTGACATTTCATTCCCAGATGTAAGGTAGATTTTATGGAATCTTACTTACTTACTTAGTCGTTCCCCTTCTACCGTGAGGTGTAGAGGTTTGGAAGAGAGAGCGCCAGACTATCCTATCGGCTGTCTTCCTCCTGGCCTGGTTCCACTCTAGTCCTCGGTCCTTCAAAGATTGTCTAATGTTGTCCTCCCAGCGGACGCTGGGTCGTCCTGGAGGTTCTGGATCCCTGGCTCTTTGTTTCCCATGCTTGTCGTGGTAGCCGATCTTCTCCCATTCTGCAGACATGGCCAAACCATCTTAGTTGGGACTGTTCTACTTGGGTCTGCAGGGGGTGGGATTTTAGGCCTTGACGTATCGTCTGGTTGCGGACCATGTCTCTTCTTGTTACTTCAACCACCTTCCTCAGATATCTCATTTCTGAGGTTTGGATCTGGCTTTTGTGGGTTGTAGTCATTGCCCATGACTCGCATCCATATGGCAAGACTGGGACACAGGTGGAGCGGTATACAGCCATCTTCGTTTTCTTACCAACCTCTCTCTTTGCACTTACTTAGTTTGTTTTTGTTTGAGTGTAGGCTTACTGTTTTTAAGGTTTGTGTGTATAATTTGTTATTTGATCAATGAGGTGGGCTGACATTTCATTCCCAGATGTAAGGTAGATTTTATGGAATCACACACAGAAAACCACAAATGTATCAATAATTCAGGTCTTCATCATGATAAAAGATAAGGAAGGAAAAAAAAATTTTTTTTTTTTTGAGAAAGGGGAATTATGATCTCTATTGCAATCAATTTGATATGTTGGCAGTTTTTGTTTTTTGTGATTTGATAAGAAAAAAATTTCTTACATGATGTTTTTAAATTTTGCCTCTTCCATTCCAGTGAGCTTAAAAAAGGTGTGCATGAAATGTTTTGTTTGTCAGGGACATCAGTTTTACATATTGCTGCATCGAGCTTGCTGCCGTTTAATTATTCAAGCAGCTGGTGCACTAATATTTCTGCCCAGTTAGTGCTGGACTGCCACAACAGGTGGCGCTTATTGCTAGCTGCGTCATTAGAAAATAACTCGTTGTCAGCTTTAATGTTTAACATCTGGCTGTCCTTACATTCACAGGCCTGAAAGGGGAGCAAAGAATACTAATATTGTACACTTCCGAGCATGTCGTAAAAAGTGACTAAGGAGGGTTGGGCACTGGGGCTGGTTACCCCATCCTGTAGAAACATTTTTAACCACAAAAGCTTCCACAAACTACATGGACAGGTCAACTAAAGTAAATAGGTCAGTTCAGCCATTCAGGACAGGAAGACCTGGCATAAGTCTTTTGAAGGCCTATGCTCCTTAGGGATCTGAAAGGGGATGATGATGACATTCATTAGCAGCTGTAGACTACCTGTGGTTATTTGTGACTATCTGGTTATTTGTGACTATCTGTGGTTATTTGTGCTGCTTCTTGTCATGTTATGTAAGAGGAGCTGCCATTGGTAGATTAGACTTGTTGATGTGACTCAAGTATGTGGGACTAAATGTTGTGGTGCATGATATGTAGGGTGGGGGTGAGGACATTCATTTGAGCAGTTGTGCATGGCAGAGCATTATATAAAGAGTCTTACTTCGTTAAGCATGAGTAAGTTATATTATTTTTTTAAACCTTGAAAAAGCAAAGCTTGTCATTTGTTTTCAGTGTCTATTAATTTCTACATACAGGGTGTCACAAAAATCTCTTCTGATTGGTATAAAAAAAAAAAACATTTATTTAAAGTTATTTATACAAATGTTCAAATTGGGCACCATCTGCATTCATACAAACATATATCCGCCTCGGAGGTTGGTGATGGTTCGGTACAGTATGTTGTCATTATATTATAATTATCAATAATAGTAATGTGCACGATGTAGTTCTCGGGGGTCTCTGAAGAGACAAAGAAAGGCTAGAACTACTGCACCATCAGGCACGTTGTACAAGGTGACTAATGTGGGTGGTAACCTCATCATGTCAAACAAATTGCGATATAAACCACTGCTGTGAGAGCTTGGTGCAGGCTTCCTGCTAGAGGATCTGCTGCTGTAGTGGCTCCCTGCTCTGGAAGTAGCAAAAATGATGATGATGAATATTCCCTATGGGAACAGACTTTTGTGACATCATGGATATGATACAGCATGTCTTTGTACAGTATCTTATCTTAAGCTCTGGCCGTGTAGTGCATGGTGCCTCAGTAGACGTTCATGTCATTTAGCCCTACGGTCCTTTATAATGTTCTTCCTTATCCTATATAAATATTAGCGTCATTACAAGACAGCAGGGAGCCGCGGTAGCATAGTGGTTAGTGCACTGGCTTCAGTGGTCTATGGTTCAATCCCCAGATGAGGTGGGATTTTTGTTAGGCCGCAAACGGCTCCTGGGTCGACCCAGCCCCAACTGGGTACCAGAGCAACTCTGGGAAGGTTAAGGCGGCCGGCGTGATGTTGACCACATCACCCCTAGTGTGCTGATGGTCAAGAAAATATGGGCCTAACACCATATTCCCAATATGCCTCAATGGGTGTGTAACGGGATCCTTTACCTTTTACAAGACAGCATCATTTCCGTCTTGACATTAGTTAGAAACATTGATCGAGTTCACAATGTTTTTGTCACTTTTTATTTAAAATAAAAGTTTGTTTCCCTTATTTGTTCTGTGTATTTAGATTTAATGTGTCGTCCAGTGTTCTTTTTTCTGTTGAAAAATGTTAAGAGTTTCTTGTTATAGTTCTTAGTTCACTCATTGATTACCCCTCAGCTGCCTACAGATTTATCCTCCTGTCCTGTGCCGTCTGCTTAAGGTCTTTCTATATCTTGTTTATCCCTCTCATGTCTGTCTCTAGTTCTCTTCTCTGTGTGTTTGTTGGTCCCCCTCTACCTCTCTTGCCCTTGAGGATTCCAGATCAAGGATTGCTGTCAGGTTTTCTCAGTGTGTGTTCCATCCATCACCAGTGTCTTCTGCTCATCTCCTGTTCCATTGACACCTATCTGGTTCCGCATTGGTGATCTTGCCATACCATTTCAGTCTTTCTGTTCTATGCAGGCATCTATGTTTGCAAGCCTGTAACTCCTTGATTGTAATTTAAACTGCTCTCCATGTTTCAGAGCCATACAATAGGACTGACGACATTAGAAGATTCAGATTTTTGTGCTGGATTTCTGCTTATTTCTGTAAATTTCCCAATGCAGGGACAGTTCCTCCTAAGATTTGTATTCTTAAGCTTATATCACTGTTTGTTCCTCTAACTTTGACTGTATTTCTGCCAGGTATGTATGATTCTGTATGTTATTCAATATTTTGTGTTCAGTAACTTTGTGAATGTCACCTCTGATCATCTGACTTCTCCACAGTGGTTGGATGATCCAAGAGCAGACAAGAAAAAAGCAAAAGCGAAGCCTGTAGCAACATCTTTACAGTTGACAAATGTGAGTTAGTTGTGTCATTTTGTTGAGCTAATTTCAATTTTAAGTTCATCCAAGTGCAGGTACTATTTTATATAGTGCCAACCCTAGCATATGGGACTGAGTCATGGACAGTTAGTAAAGGAAGAAGCATCACAGAGGTGAAGAGTAGAAAAATCCAGATAAAAGCAGCTTTTAATGAAACAAAAGTATCATATACAATAGATCTGTGACAATGGAAGTTTATTCAGTGTTATGAGGAGCCATTACTGACATTTGGTAGTAAGTAATGGTCCATTAGTAAACAAGTAGGAAAATCCCTGCAGGCTGCAGAAATAACAGTTTTGACATCCACAGATGTTTAAGAATATTGGGAATATGATGTTAGGCCCATATTATCTTGACCGGCGGCACACTAAGGGTGATGTGGTCGGCATCACGCCGGCCGCCTTAAGAGTAACAAGGATGTCTTGAAAGAAGCCATCGCTTAAGGAAAAGCTTATTACCCACACCAGAAGTAAGTAATCCGCTTTGTTTGGCTGTGTCATGAGAAAAGGAAATATATTGTGACCAACAGAATATTATGGAGAAAATAAAAAGAAGAGACATCGCAATTTTGATGGGTGACATGACTGCAAAGATAGGTACAGTCAACACCGGCTTTGAAGAAGTCATGGGAAAACATGGGCTAAGAATAATGATTGAAAATGGGGAACTATTCTCAAACTTCTGTGCTTCAAATCAACTGGCTATTGGAGGAAGCATGTTTCCACATAAGAGAATACACAAGGCAACATGGATATCACCAGACCATAGAACAGAAAATCAGATTGATCATATATGCATAAACAAGAAGTTTAGATCATCATTGCAGGATGTAAAGGTATATAGAGGAGCAGATGTGGCATCAGATCACCACCTTCTGATAGCCAAAGTAAAAATGAAACTCAAGAGATATGCAGCAATGCAAAGTTATAGACAACAATTTAATGTAGGACATCTAAGAAATCAAGAAACAAGAGACAAATTTACGGTCACAATATCCAACAAATTCCAAGTGCTCCAACAGCTGGAAGATGTAGTGAATACAAAAGACTTCTGGCAGCAAATCAAAACTGTATGGAATGAGACATGTGAAGAAATACTGGGGAAAAGGGAACGACAAAAAACAGCATGGATAACAACAGAAACCATCAATAAGATAAAAGACAGAAAAACACAAGAAAGCAGATTTAAACAGAAGCAAAACCAGAAGTTCCAAAGCCAAGGCTCAAGAAGTGAACACAGAAGCAAACAAAGAAGTAAAAAGAAGTATCAAAAGAGACAAGAGGAAGTATATTGAGGAGTTGGCAAGAGAGGCAGAAGATGCTGCAGTGAAAGGAAATATGAGAGAACTGTATAACAGCACAAAGAAGCTAACAGGGAAATACAAGCAAGCAAACTGCCGCATTAAAGACAAGAATGGAAATTTGCTTAGCAATACACAAGAGCAAATGAAGAGGTGAACGAAATATTTTGAAGACCTTCTCAAAAGACCTGTTCCACAAAATCCCCCAGACATCCAGCAAGCAGAAGAAGGGCTACACATTAACTGTGAAAGACCAATGAAGGAAGAAATAAAGAAAGCCATAAAGCTTCTAAGAGATGGAAAAGCGGCTGGACCAGATGGCATTCCAGCAGAGGCCATCAAAGCAGATATCGACACGGCTACAGAGATGTTATATAAATTACTTGGTAAAGTCTGGGAAAGGGAAGAGATACCAGCAGAGTGGAAGGAAGGATATCTGGTTAAGTTGCCTAAGAAGGGAAATTTACAAGAGTGCAAAAATTATAGAGGAATAATGTTACTTTCAGTGCCAGGAAAAGTAAAGTTGAACAAAGTCTGGAATGGAATTCACCACTATACATTGGATTTGTGGACTACGAAAAGGCATTTGACAGTGTAGACAGAGAATCACTTTGGAAATTGATGAGGCATTATGGAGTTCCCCTGAAGATCATTAATTTAATAAAGAAAACATATGAAGACATGACATGCAGAGTTCTTCATGAAGGACAGCTTACAGAACCGTTTGGGATACGAACAGGAGTGCGACAGGGATGCCTCTTGTCTCCATTTCTTTTCTTACTAGCAATAGACTGGGTTACGAGAACATCGACAACACACAACAGAAATGGAATCCAGTGGACTCTGACTAAGCAGTTGGATGATTTGGATTTTGCTGACTTAGCTCTTCTGTCCCATAACCGTAATCAGATGCAGGACAAATTGAAAACACTCGATGAGAGGTCACAGCAATTGGGTCTGAAAATACACAGGGAAAAGACAAAGATAATGAGAATAAATGCAGGTAATGATAACAGGGTTGAACTTGAAGAAGCACCAATACAAGATGTAGAATCGTACACATATCTTGGCAGCAATATAGACAAAGTTGGAGGGACAGACAGTGATATCAAAATAAGAATACAAAAAGCAAGAGGAGCTTTCATTGCATTGGGAAATATATGGAGATCAAGAGAAATCGAATCCAACACGAAAATAAGAATCTTCAACTCAAATGTGAAGTCAGTCCTATTGTATGGCTCTGAGACATGGAGAACAACAAAGACAACTACCAAAAAGCTACAGACTTTCATAAATGGGTGCTTGCGTAGAATAGAGGGATTAAAATGGTATGACAAGGTTACCAACATGGAACTGATGACAAGAACTAGACAAGTGCCAGTGGAACAAGAGATGAGAAGAAGACGATGGCGATGGATAGGACACACACTGAGGAAACCTGTTGATAGCATTACAAGGCAGTCCTTGTTCTGGAATCTACAGGGCAAGAGAAGCAGAGGTAGACCAAGAAGCACATGGAGAAGAGAGCTGGAAACAGAGGTGAAAATGATAAGGAGAACGTGGAAAGAACTTGAGATGATGGCACGTGACAAGAGGACTTGGCATATGTTTGTTGAAGGCCTATGCTCCTTTGGGAGTGAAGGGTTATGAATAAATGAACAGGATATTATGGAGAAAATAAAAAGAAGAGACATCGCAATTTTGATGGGTGACATGACTGCAAAGATAGGTACAGTCAATACTGGCTTTGAAGAAGTCATGGGAAAACATGGGCTAGGAATAATGATTGAAAATGGGGAACTATTCTCAAACTTCTGTGTTTCAAATCAACTGGCTATAGGAGGAAGCATGTTTCCACATAAGAGAATACACAAGGCAACATGGATATCACCAGACCATAGAACAGAAAATCAGATTGATCATATGTGCATAAACAAGAAGTTTAGATCATCATTGCAGGATGTAAAGGTATATAGAGGAGCAGATGTGGCATCAGATCACCACCTTCTGATAGCCAAAGTAAAAATGAAACTCAAGAGATATGCAGAAATGCAAAGTTATAGACAACAATTTAATGTAGGACATCTAAGAAATCAAGAAACAAGAGACAAATTTATTGTCACAATATCCAACAAATTCCAAGTGCTCCAACGGCTGGAAGATGTAGTGAATACAGAAGACTTCTGGCAGCAAATCAAAACTGTATGGAATGAGACATGTGAAGAAATACTGGGGAAAAGGGAACGACAACAAACAGCATGGATAACAATAGAAACCATCGATAAGATAAAAGACAGAAAAACACAAGAAAGCAGATTTAAAAGAAGCAAAACCAGAAGTTCCAAAGCCAAGGCTCAAGAAGTGAACACAGAAGCAAACAAAGAAGTAAAAAGAAGTATCAAAAGAGACAAGAGGAAGTATATTGAGGAGTTGGCAAGAGAGGCAGAAGATGCTGCAGCCAAAGGAAATATGTGAGAACTGTATAACAGCACAAAGAAGCTAACAGGAAAATACAAGCAAGCAAGTTGCCTCATAAAAGACAAAAATGGAAAACTGCTCAGCAATATACAAGAGCAAATGAAGAGGTGAACGGAATATTTTGAAGACCTTCTCAATAGACCAGCTCCACAAAACCCCCCAGACATCCAGCAAGCAGAAGAAGGGCTACACATTAACTGTGAAAGACCAATGAAGGAAGAAATAAAGAAAGCCATAAAGCTTCTAAGAGATGGAAAAGTGGCTGGACCAGATGGCATTCCAGCAGAGGCCATCAAAGCAGATATCGACACGGCTACAGAGATGTTATATAAATTACTTGGTAAAGTCTGGGAAAGGGAAGAGATACCAGCAGAATGGAAGGAAGGATATCTGGTTAAGTTGACTAAGAAGGGAAATTTACAAGAGTGCACAAATTATAGAGGAATAATGTTACTATCAGTGCCAGGAAAAGTATTAAACAGGATTATACTTGAGAGATTAAAAGAGTCCAAAAACAAGAAACTTAGGTATGGACAAGCAGGTTTTCGACAAAACAGATCCTAAACAGACCATATAGCCACTTTGAGAATAATAGTTGAACAAAGTCTGGATTGGAATTCACCACTATACATTGGATTTGTGGACTACGAAAAGGCATTTGACAGTGTAGACAGAATCACTTTGGAAATTGATGAGGCATTATGGAGTTCCCCTGAAAATCATTAATTTAATAAAGAAAACATATGAAGACATGACATACAGAGTTCTTCATGAAGGACAGCTTACAGAACTGTTTGGGATAAGAATGGGAGTGTGACAGGGATGCCCCTTGTCTCCATTTTTTTCTTACCAGCAATAGACTGGGTTATGAGAACATCGAGAACAGAAATGGAATCCAATGGACTCTGACCAAGCAGTTGGATGATCTGGATTTTGCTGATGACTTGGCTCTTCTGTCCCATAACCGTAATCAGATGCAGGACAGATTGAAAACACTCGATGAGATGTCACAGCAATTGGGTCTAAAAATACACAGGGAAAAGACAAAAATAATGAGAATAAATGCAGGTAATGATAGTGGGGTTGAACTTGAAGAAACACCACTACAAGATGTAGAATCGTACACATATCTTGGCAGTAATATAGACAAAGTTGGAGGGATAGACGGTGATATCAAAAGAAGAATACAAAAAGCAAGAGGAGCTTTCATTGCATTGGGAAATATATGGAGATCAAGAGAAATCGGATCCAACACACAAATAAAGAATCTTCAACGCAAATGTCAAGTCAGTCCTATTGTATGGCTCTGAAACATGGAGAACAACAAAGACAACAACTACCGTAAAGCTACAGACTTTCGTAAATGGGTGCTTGCGTAGAATAGAAGGATTAAAATGGTATGACAAGGTTACCAATGTGGAACTGATGACAAGAACCAGACAATTGCCAGTGGAACAAGAGATGTGAAGAAGATGATGGCGATGGATAGGACACACACTGAGGAAACCTGTTGATAGCATTATAAGGCAGTCCTTGTTCTGGAACCCCCAGGGCAAGAGAGGCAGAGGTAGACCAAGAAGCACATGGAGAAGAGAGCTGGAAACAGAAGTGAAAATGATGAGGATAACGTGGAAAGAACTTGAGATGATGGAACGTGACAGGAGGACTTGGCATGTGTTTGTTGAAAGCCTGTGCTCCTTGGGGAGCAGGGGGTTATGAATGAATGAACATGAAAGATTGAAGGAAAAAGAGATAAAGAACAACTGAGAGAGAGAATACTGGACAGTTTAATAAACAGCACTGGAGACAGAAAGTTGTGGGTTGTGCAGCATTATCCAAAGAACCTCAACCATTGCTGTCCTGTGGCTACCTTCCCATTGTAGCATCGCTAGGACTGAGAGAGCTGATGCTTTGTCTTGAGCTGATGGTAAAATTGAGCAATTCAGCCAACCCTTCTTCTATCGAGAGGCTAAAACCATCATCGACAACCAGTACAACTGCAACAACCAATGGATGAAAGAAAATGGTGTGGACAGTAGACCCGACCCAATCACCAGCTTTAGAGGCACCAGCAGATCATCCTTTTCTGCCTAAGAACTGGTCACATTAGATTATTAGGCCAGCACTATCACTTCAGGATATCTTGTACTAACGAATATCTATGTGGAACTGGAATCAGACCCCTGAATATATTCTCCAAAACTGCCAAACCCATGATGACCTACAGCACCAGACCTATTAAAGGGGGCTGAGCTCAGGCAGAAGATACGGGGCTACTGCGTGGACCTGCAAAATACTGGACTTTGTCCTGGCAACATGCCTGCAGAATTAGCTTATCTAATAAACTGAACATAGAAGACGAAGTGGGTTGTGGAGATATGATATTTTTGCATTCGCAAAGTCCACTATCTTACCCCGTTTGAGAATTTAGGAACAGGTTAACTTGAACTAAGCATGAATGAAACTTTTTCAGGTGTCCAAATTGGTCAATAAACCTGGGGAAACGACACCTCCAGGAGACTTCACTAAACCTGCACAAGGACCAAAAACTGAAGTTAAAGTTGCCCCAAAGACAGAAACTGTATCAAATTCAGCATCCAACGATCTCTTAGGATTAGGTAAGATTATTTCATGACATACGTTATTACTGTGTTCTGTTTTGCTTTTGTCCACATAGATTTGACATTTTTTGTGATGCGTGTGCAAAATTTTCAATAAAATTGAAAAACGTCTCCTGTGCTGTTATTAAACGCTGAAATGCAGAAATAATTTTGCCAAAAGATTAAAAATACAGTACCGCCACTTCCTGACTTACGTAATATGTGACTTAATAAACTTGGGCTTGCGCAACATTTCGCATCAACTCAGAATTTATACTTCCTTAAATTTCTGAGTTAGAACAATTTTATTTTAGGAGTTAGAAGCAGCACAGGCTGCAGAAGCCACACAGGTTGATTCTGTCAAGAACCAGAAGAGCCATGATGTTTGTTGTTGTTCGTCCATCACGGGTGATGAAGACCACTCTGTTCATCCAATTATTTAGGAATATGTTAGGTTAGTCTATGGGTACGAAGGTGACTGATGAGCCCGATGCGGGCTTGGAAAGATCTCGGACAGTGTGGGCAGGGAATGTTTGCTTCATGTGAAGGTTTTATTACACGGTCCTTTCTAGCTTGTCTCCGCTGTTCCGCTGCTGCTCTTCTGGATGATTCGCATGCCGCTGCACCTTTACGAAGAGATGTGCGCCAGGCAGTTCGGTCTTGCGCAGCAGCTTCCCATGTGTCTGGGTTTATGTCAAAGGTTTTCAATGACGTCTTTAACGTGTCTTTGAAGCGCTTCTTTTGGCCACCATGGGAGCGTTTACCCTTCTGTATCTCACCATAAAAGAGTATCTTTGGCAGTCGATGGTCTGGCATGCGGACTACATGACCTGCCCAGCGAATCTGTGACTGCATCAGAATAGTATCAATACTAGGGATACCAGCTCTGTCAAGAATGGCGGTATCTGGGATCTTGTCTTGCCATTTGATGTTCATTATCTTCCTGAGACAGACTGTATGGAAGTGGTTTAGCTTCTTTACGTGGCACCTGTATACAGTCCATGTTTCACTTGCATATAGCAGCACTGGAAGCACCGCAGCTCTGTACACCTTCAGCTTTGTCTGTAGACTAATGCCACTTCGATGCCAAACGTTGGTGTATAGTCTGCCAAATGTGCTGCTGGCTTTGGAGATCCTGGTGTTCACCTCATCATCAATGACAATGTTCTGGGATAGTGTGCTACCAAGGTATGGGAATCTGTTCTGTTTAATCACTAAAGAAATGACGCTTTCATGCTGTGAGACTGCATCAGCAAAAGCTATGTATTATTGAAAGCCCAAAGATGGGTGAGTGCTAATTTAGCCTGTTCATTGAGAGATTTATGAAGGGACAAAGAGTCAACTATTTAGTCATCTCTCAGTAAGTTTACCAGAAAGATTGAAGGCCGTGTATTTACTACCTCACCACATCCATCCATATCACAACAGCCTTTTACATAGCAACAGTCCACCACCACCTCAGCAGTTATCCTGAAATGAAAAACTTATGTTATGCTAGGGTTATATGTTGTAAGTTCGAGCTATTGATCTATTTTCTGTCATGAAGATAAATTATTTTTAATATTTTTGTGTTATTGTTTTTATTTTTAATAATTGTCCTTTATACTAAAGTGACATAGACTATCACTTCAGAGACATTCATTACCAAGAAACAACATACCACCTAACAGTTGACATAGTATATATGATGTAATTGATAGGGTGGGTCAATTTCCAGTTTATCAAAAATAAACAAGGGTTTACAGAACAGAACTTTTACGTAAGTCTGGGATGTCTGTGCTGCGTTATGGCAGGGAAGATTTTTATAAAATATGTTTATTCTCTAATCCATTCACCAACCAACATGTGATTTCTAAATTTGAATGTAATACAGTGTTTATTAGTTGTCAGAGTGTTTCCTTCATGGGTGGTGAAACTTTTGAGATTAATCTTTAATCTCATCTGTTTTAACAGAAAAGACAACCAAATTTGTTTGAATGTTGCTGCGTATTTGATGGTTACATTTATTTGATCAACTCATTCTTTCCTTGTTTATTACTACTTGGTAAGCTTGTTGCTTTTTTTAAAAGAACATTACTGATAAGTCTATTTTATTTGGACCTACTCCCCAATATAACAAAAGAGCCTTGTTTCTAAGTTAAACAGGACCTGTCCAACAAAATTGAGGCATATTTTAAACAGTAAAAATATGCATGGAGGCATATCTGGAGTCATCTGTATGTGACCACCAGCTAAGCATAATGCTATAGTGTACAGATGTGGAAATGAACCTCTGTCTGCGAAGCTAATTACACCCACATTGACTCTTGCAATCATCCACACTCTTCCAAGGATGCCCCCTGTGGTGAAACATGTTGAGAACTCAGCACAGTAAGCTTGGAGAATCCACTTGACCCCGAGATTTAATTCTGGCTTTTACCTGCTTGACTGCATGCAGGAGGATCTCACTATGGACCCATGATAGGCAGGGGGAGCTGAGAAGTAGCTCTGTGTATGTCGTGATAATTCCTTGGGAGAGCCCAGAATCAGAGCACATTATTTTAGCTCTGCATATTTGGAGAGCACCCTTGGGTGGCGTGGAATGCACAATATAATCCACACGCTTCTTCCTTCTAGCTTAGAACCAGACAATGATCCTTTAAATGCAAGCTAAACTGGAGAAACTTGAGCTCATGACTTCTACTTGACACATTTTAGAATGGCAGAAAAGCCACAGGAAAAGTCTAGATAATGCCAAGGAGTCTTCAAAGTGGTGTTGGCTGCAAAAGAGCAACAATCTCAGCAGCACTGGTTGAAAAACAACAAATAGTAAAAATTACAACCTGTTTATGTTTGAATATTTATCTTCTAAAATAACTTTTTGGCACTTATTTTTTATGCAGCAACTGACTTACAGCCGCGGTAGCGCAGTGGTTAGTGCACTAGCTTACTAGCTCGGTGGTCCATGGTTCGATCCCCAGTTGAAGTGGGATTTTTTTAGACCGTAAACGGCTCCAGGGTCGACCCAGCCTCATGAATTGGGTACCAGAGCAACTCTGGGAAGGTTAAGGTGGCCGGCATGATGCTGACCACATCACCCCTAGTGTGCCGATGGTCAAGAAAATATGGACCTAACACCATATTCCCAATATGCCTCAATGGGCGTGTAACGGAATCCTTTTACTGACTTACAGATACTAATATTTCTTGTCTTTTTTTTTTGTTAATATGATGTACAGCATCTTAAAAAGTGAATCATTTTATCAGTATGGTCTTCTTCTTCTCCCTTGTCACTCCTTATGTCACTCGTTATGAAGTATGGACCCACTGCTGCACCTGGAGCCCTTGCAGGAAGCCTACATTAAAGCATATATACTCGTATATAAACAAATAAAACAGTATTGAATCAGTTTTACAAATAAACAGTGCACAGGAAACAAGGGTTTTACCCTTCGTCAGCCACAGTTACAAACAGGCAACAAGGACAAGAAATATAGATTATAGACTACAAATAGAGAAGCACACAAAATATTGTAATCACGAAACGAAAACAGGGTAGCAGAAATATAGGTAGTATATTGTAAGTAAATAAATTAAGGGGCTGCTGTAAAACTGGTAAGGAAATATATATATATATATATATATATATATATATATATATATATATATATATATATATATATATATATATATATATATATATATATATATATATATATATATATAATAATAATAAATTCTTTAAGCACCAAACACGGCGCATAAGGCAGAAACCAGTGCTCTCCAGGTTGTTCGTTGTGACGCCACTCCTCTTAGCTCTTGCACATTATTTAGGCCCAACGTTCTTCCTTCTCTTATTATTGTTCTTCTGAGTGTTTCTTTTTGGTCTTCCTTTTTTCCTCTTACCCTCAGGAACCCAAGTGAGCGCCTGTAGTGGTATTCTGTTGTTTTGCATTCGTAGGACATGACCGATATATGACCATCGTCTTTTCCTTATATAGTCGGAGACATATTTCTGCCTAGAGTCTTCTCTTATTTGTCGATTAGTCTTGAATTCTTTCCAACTGATGTTCATGAGTTTTCTAAGACATTTGTTCTCGAATGTATTCAGCTTGTTCTCCAATGATTTTGTTATTTTCCAACTCTCACAGCCGTATGTTAACACTGAGATAACATTTGAATTAAACAGACGAAGCTTGGTATGTATATTCAATAATCGTAATTTCCAAATGTTAGATAATCTATTGAAGGCGCTAGCTGCCAAAGCAATTCTAGTATGGATTTCTCTTGTTGTGTCACCATCCTGAGTCATTTTACTGCCTAAATAATTGAAACTTTCAACTTTCTGTAGTTTTTCCCCGTTCAAGATGATATCAAAGGTCTCGTTAGAAAAGTTCATAGCTTTAGTTTTAGAGGCATTTATTTGGAGGCCTATTTTAACCGAGAGATGACACAAATTATTTATTGCTTCTTGGGATTGTCTTGGTGTTGAACTTAAGAATGCTACATCATCTGCGAAATCCAGGTCCCCCAGGAATTTTCCATTTGTCCATTTTATACCCAATTGTTCATTGTGGGTATAGTTTCTCATAACCCAATCAATAGCTATTCCAAAAAGTAGTGGTGACATAATACAGCCTTGTTTCACCCCTGTTTCTACTGTAAACCATTTTGTATTCCCTTTATTTGTTCTAACACAACATCTTGCATTGTCATATAGCGCTTTGATTATATTCACATATTTTGTTGGAAAACCATAGATTGTAAGTATCTTCCATAATGATGGGCGGTGTAGACTATCAAAGGCTTTTTGAAAATCGACGAAGGTGATAATAAGTGGCGATTGCCTTTCCACTGATTCTTCTATAATTGTTCTTAGTGTGAATATTTGATCAATACATGATCGTTTCGGCCTGAAACCCGCTTGTTCTTCTCTGATCTTTTCGTCAGCATGCAATTTAAGTCTTTCTAACATCATGCAACATAATAATTTTCCAGGTACTGATAATAGAGATATACCACGCCAGTTATTACAGTCTGATAGATCACCTTTCTTCGGTAACTTTACAATAATACTGTCTTTCCATTGTTGTGGTGGTTGTTCTTCTCTCCATACTTCATTTATAATATCTAAAATTCTCAAGAGGTTGTTGTCATTAACTGCTTTAATCATTTCCCCTGAAATTTCGTCAACTCCAGCAGCTTTAAAATTTTTTTAATCTTTTAACGGCTTGTTTGATCTCGTCCAGCGTGAATTCATCGCAAGTTATTGGCAAGGTGGTTGTGGGTGTTTCATTATTAAAATCAGGTGTTACTGTTGGTGGTGGTCTGTTTAGCACCTCCATGAAGTGCTCAGCCCATCTCTTCATTTGTTCTTTTTCTGTTGGTATTGAATTCCCTAATTTACCTTTAACAGGTGTTTCCATAGCAGTAGGCTGGTGACATAGTTGTTTTGTAATTTGATAAAGGCACCTACTATTACCAGTTCTTGCAGCATTTTCAGCTTCTACGGCCAGTTCATTGATGAAATGTCTTTTATCTCTTCGAGTTTTTGTCTTCACTTCTTTATTTAACAAGTTATAAGTTAGTTTGCAAGATTCAACTGCATTATGTGTACTTGCCGCTAGTAGTTTAAGTTTTGCTGTTTTCCTTTCTTGTATTTTATCCCAAGTATCTTCTCTCATCCATTTTTTCTTTTTTATGTACTAGGTATCCGGTGGTCGCTACTGCTGCTTCTGTCATTGCTGTTCTCAGTTGTTCCCATTTAGTATCGATTGTCTTGGTGGTGATATCGTTGTCAATTTTGCCTAAAGCATCGAAATAGTTGTTCATTTTGACATTATATTCCTCCTTTATATCATTTGATTGCAGTCTGTGTACATCTATTCTTCTATTTTTATTCTGTTGGTATAACATCTTCAGTTTAATTCTCAGTTTAGCTATGCAGAGGTTATGATCGCTTCCGATCTCTGCACCTCTGTATGCTCTGACGTCTTGAACTGATGAGCGAAATTTAGCGCTTATGCAGAAGTGATCTATCTGGTTCTTAGTTCTGCCATCAGGTGAATTCCATGTTATCTTGTGGATATTCTTATGTGGAAAGATGGTGTCTGCCACAACGAGGTTTGATATTTCACAAAGTTCTAGAAGTCTTTCGCCATTTTGATTCATACAGCCTATGCCATGAGTACCGAGATATCTTTGTACTCCATCGTTGTTGTCACCTACTTTGGCATTAAAATCACCCATGACTGCTATTATATATATATAGGGGTTTCCCTCCTCAAAAGCGCTGGCGGTCGCTGTCTCAAGAGACTGCGCGTGGTGATCCCGGTACGACTGGGCCCTCCCAGTTCATCGGTTAGCGAGGCAGTTGTTGCAAGCGATCTTTGTCCTCTCAAGACTGTGTGTGGTCCCGGCTTTCGGGTCTTCCCAGTAAAGTAGAGGCAGTGATATGTGTCTGTGTCCGATAACGTCATTTGACAGTGGTTGAGGCTCGGTCGCTGCTACGCCATTGATGAACAGAGCCATGATCTATCGAGACTGTGTTTGGTCCTGGGTCCGGGTCCTCCCAGTTCAGATGGGCCGGAGCTTGTTTCTTCTTGGTAATGCAGCTCGGCAGTGGTGGAGGCTCGGCGCTGGCTGTGCTGATCCCTCGATACGTCTTGTCTCGGAGATATAACCCCCTTTGCAGGGTAGAGAACCACTTTTCTCGTGGCATTGCACCCTCGCCACCCGAAGAGAAGTTCCCTGGGGTTGCAATAAAGCCCACTGGTGGCTGGCCTCTTTGCCAGTCACCACTGTCTTTGGAGGTATAACCCCCTTTGCAGGGTAGAGAGTTATCAAACCTCGGGGCAGTACACACACGCCAAAGTGGGCCTGGTGTACTCTGTTTCGAGTCTAGGATGCTCCCTGGGGTTGAAAGAAAGCCCAAAACACACCCCCTAATCGTCTGATACCGTGTGGGATGCACGGCGGGTTGCGGTACCATCGCCTGGTGTCACAATGGGTGGCTTCCCGGCCGTGTGGCAACACGGACCATGTGCAGAAGGGCGGCGGTGGCTGTGCCACCGCCTCCCCAGGCGGTCTGGCTCAAGGGTATGAACGAGTAAATAACTCGTCCCCTAAAGGGCAAAAGAGTGAATAACTCGCGCCCAGGGATTCAAACAAACAAACAAACATATATATATATATATATATATATATATATATATATATATATATATATATATATATAAACAAATAAAACGGTATTGAATCAGTTTTACAAATAAACAGTGCACAGGAAACGAGGGTTTTACCCTTCGTCAGCCACATTTACAAACAGGCAACAAGGACAAGAAATATAGATTATAGACTACAAATAGAGAAGCACACAAAATATTGTAATCACAAAACGAAAACAGGGTAGCAGAAATATAGGTAGTATATTGTAAGTAAATAAATTAAGGGGCTGCTGTAAAACTGGTAAGGAATATAAGTTTATAAACTAATAAAATGGTATTGAATCAGTTTTACAAATAACAGTTCACATGAGACAAGGGACGTTTTGTAGTACCTATATGTAATTTTTGTCTTTGTCACCTGTTTGTGGCTGATGAAGGGTAAAACCCGAAACGTCCCTTGTCTCATGTAAACTGTTATTTGTAAAACTGATTCAATACCGTTTTATTAATTTATAAACTTGATTCCAGAATGCACCGCATGGAAGTGCATCAGGGACTTGGTTAAATTTCTAACCCTGAAGTTCATGTGAGAGCGGCATTAATTCCTTTGCTTCCCAAAGATACATGGATGTGGCATCAGCACTCTAATGATTAACCACACATATAATGTGACAAGACATGAAGAATAAAAGTTCAGCAAATAGTGATAACAGAGATGTAAACCATAGCACCACCAGATAGAACTCTTCTTGCCATGTGGAATCTGAGAAAGAAAATCTGGAGTACTTTAATGTTTTGCTTTTTTTTGGGAGACTTCCGAGCCTAAAGTCCATCAAACATATTTAAAAAAAAAAAAAAACCAACACAAAGGGCAGGGGAAAAAATTCATTGCATTGAGAAACTTATGGAAATACAAAAATTAGGATCTTCAACTCAAATGTCAGTTTAGTCTTGTTGTTGGCTCTGAAACTTGGAGAACAAAGAAAACAACCAGTTGGTGCTAGCACAGAATATACGTATTTAAACCAATAAAACGGTATTGAATCAGTTTTACAAATAAACTGCACAGGAAACGAGGGTTTTACCCTTCGTCAGCCACAGTTACAAACAGGCAACAAGGACAAGAAATGTAGATTATAGACTACAAATAGAGAAGCACACAAAATATTGTAATCACGAAACGAAAACAGGGTAGCAGCAATATAGGTAGTATATTGTAAGTAAATAAATTAAGGGGCTGCTGTAAAACTGGTAAGGAAATATATATATATAAATAAACAAATAAAACAGTATTGAATCAGTTTTACAAATAAACAGTGCACGTCATTGCAGCAGTGATTTGTGTTGTTGTATGTTTTACAGGATGAGGTTGCCAACCTCATATTATCGCTTCTTAACAGCATGCTTGAGGTAGCAGTAGACATATTCTGTTTGTCTCGTCACAGACCCCAGGGTCTACACTGGGCGTTATCAATATCTGTGTATCCTTAAAAGCCTCATTCAGAAAATATTTCAAACAATATTATAATGGACTCCTTGGTAGATGTCATCTAATTTTTTTCTAGAAATACTAATTAAATCTACATATATAGTTTATATGAGTTGTTACGTTAGTTGGGTGGAGCTTAATTAATCTTGTTAATTGCTGGATTTAGTTTACTTGTAATTTATAATCTTTTTGCTTGAATCTGAAGGGTTTTGCTGTTAACTTTGAACTATTCTGTTACATTTCATCGTTTGTTTCACTGTTTTCGTTGAAAATCTATTTTTTAATTAAATTCTAGATGTAGTTTATTGTAATATTTGACTGTGAAGTTCAGCTCACTTAGTGTTATGGAGTCCTTCTATTTTACATTAACTCTGAACTACACAGTCTAATTCTACATTAAATCATCTTCTTCATCTTTAGATAGACAGTTACTTTACCATTTTGCTAGCATAGAACCTAGATTTTAAATCAAGATTCTAGACTTCACCATTTTGCCAACCCAGAACCAAGTTTTTAACTCAAGATTTAGTTAACTTTTAACCTTGAAGCTTTATGGAACGAAAGCCATCAGACATATTGATTTTCAGTAACTCCATGTCTGTTCTGAACACAAACAGACTCCATATGAAAACAAAGACATCTTCCTTATAGGAAGAGCAATTCACAACTTGACCACAGCCCACTCCATCAGTGTAACCCTAGAATGGATCCCTGGACGCAGTAAACTAACAGGAAATGAGATAGCTGATAGACTTGCTTAACACAGGAGCTTCTAAAAAGGACAGACCCTGCAGCATGAGAACAGTCAAACAGATTCTCAGAAACAACACAAGGGAAATCTGGCTGAACAGATGGGCAAACGGGCTGATTGGCCGTAATGTCTTTAATGAAATGACCCACCCTAAAGATGATGACAACATTAACAGACTCAACAGGAAAAATCAAAGTCTCATTTTTCAGTTTTGAACAGGTCACGCCAGAGTCAATAGCCATTTAAACCATATTAACCCTCAGGGTAACCCATGTGTAGACACTGCTCTCATCCTTATGAAACAACCAGACACCTCATGGAGTGCTCACCACTCACAAACACCAGGAAAAACCTGTTACTGACAATCACCAACTCACTATATGGAACCTTGGACCAACTGCAGAAAACTTACACTTTTCTAAGAATACCAAGAGTAGACAGCTCAGCAGCTATGGCATATCGACGACAACAGCTTTTAAGCTTTTATCCAAGTATATATAGATAGTTAAATGATGAATAACACATAGAAAGGCCTTCAGCTGGGGGCATGTGTTTGCTAAAGGCCTATGCTCCTTGGGGAGCTAATGGGTTTTGATTGATTGATCTAGACAGTTACTTCACGATTTTGCCAGCTTAGAACTAAGTTTGTAATTAGTTAGCCTTTAACCTTTTATCTTTTATCCAGCTCTGTATAGATAGTTACTTCACCATTTTGCTAGCTTAGAATATTGTAATTAGTTACTTGACCGTTTACCCAACTTTAAGTAGACAGTTACTTCATCATTTTACCAGCGTAGAACCAAGTTTGTAATTATGAATCTTTTATCCAACTCTAGATTTAGGTTCACCTCCAACAAATGTTCAGCGTAAGTTGGATTTGACAAAGCCTGTATAAGTGGTGGTGCTTTTCTTTGGTCTGTTGGTTTACTTTGGATCTCATATTATTTTTCATTTTAATAATCCTCTCTTTACATTATCTTCACACTTGTACTTTTAACATTATTATCTACAGTTTGTACTGGTACTAAGTCATGGTGTATGTGCATGAGGAAATAATTAACAGCTCTGTGGATGAAATAATACAAAACTTCCTTATCTGGAACCAGCATCATTTCTGTTTATTCCTTCTTCTTTTCCTCTCCTACAAGTTTAGTTGTTTAAAATAAACAAATGTTTGGCTGTTTAAATGAAAAAAATGTTGGTTGTTTAAATGAACACAATTTTGGTTGTTTAAATGAACACAATTTTGGTTGTTTAAATGAACACAATTTTGGTTTAAATGAACACAATTTTAGTTATTTAAATGAACACAATTTTGGTTGTTTAAATGAACACAATTTTGGTTTAAATGAACACAATTTTAGTTATTTAAATGAACACAATTTTGGTTGTTTAAATGAACACAATTTTGGTTGTTTAAAATGAACAAGATTTTGGTTGTTTAAAATGAACAAAATTTTGTTTGTTTAAAATGAACAAAATTTTTGTTGTTTAAATAAACAAATGTTTGGCTGTTTAAATGAACAAAATTTTGGTTGTTTAAATAAACAACAGTTTGGTTGTTTAAATGAACAAAAGTTTCAGTACGTAACTTGTCTATCAAAGTTATATTTTTAGCATTTAAACAGATATTACCCACTGAGTACTTGCGATAACAAACTTCCCTGCTGATTAGATTCAAGTAGGTTATCAGAATGACCCAGTTGAACCGAAGTAAGGTATATCTTGTATGTTGTTTAATATGACAAATAAAATGCTGCATATACCTGATGTAGCTTGAGAAATATGTAAAACATAAAGGTTCTTTAGTGACAAGCAAGGATACCCATTTTTAAAAAGTGACAGGGAAAGAGTTAAAGCCAACTTCTCAACCTTTCAGCATCTGCAACACATTCAGAAGACGGAGGATCTTGCTCATTTTATTGATTACAAATATATAAAGTAACATCATTCAGAATCAGAAGTTTTGGGAAAATAAGTTAAATTTTTGCCTGCTGCTTTTTCAATGGATATAATTAAAGTTTTGAAAAATAATTGTAATTATAGCCTACCTATTTTGAAGGAAAGTAATTTTAGCCCCCTTGCTGTCCAAAGGAAGCAATCAGACTACACAAAAATGTCAATGAAAATATGCAACTATTGGCATTATATCAATTCTTTCTTCGGTTAT
Source organism: Oreohelix idahoensis (assembly GCA_024509875.1). NCBI lineage: Eukaryota > Metazoa > Mollusca > Gastropoda > Stylommatophora > Oreohelicidae > Oreohelix > Oreohelix idahoensis. Next base: position 185,129 of record JAMPIV010019261.1, on the reverse strand, counting down.
TATTTTTAAAATATAATCTTACAACGTTCTTTTTTTCCCCAGATATAATTTTAAACATATTGTGCAAATGATTCTTACCTTTATGCAGCTGTGAATTATCTTGTATTAAAAGTGAAAAGTGTCGTGAAATAATCTGTTTGTTGCTCTGGCAGCTGTGGTTCCCTCTAACAGCATTACATCGGGATTTTATATTATAACAACTTACATAATACACCATGTTTTTACAATTAAGCCAGTACCATGTCATATTCTGTGGAATACTTAACATAACAAACTGTAGCCCTTATAAATACTTGTAACACAGCATGATGTATAATCCAGCTCCCTGTGGAACATAGGCCTTCATTTAGTTCATGCCAAGCACCTTATGCTGGTCTCTTTTATCATTATCCAGTTCTCTTCTCTGTATGTTTATGAGATGTGCTCTTTTTGATGATTCTAAAACAAGGGTTGTCAATATCTTGTTCTCATCACCACTTCTTCTACTTGCATTTGTTTGATTCTTGCCTGTCAGTTGCATATTGATGATCCTTTTATGCTATTTTAATCCTTGTATACATGATGTATTTAAAAATATTTCAGTAGTGATTCATGTTCTTTTAGAAATCATAATTTTTGCAGAAAACATTTATTGGTTTATAATATGAGAAGTAACAGTAATATGAAATTTTAAACTTTAAAGAAGATTCATTTTAAGAGGTTTTTTGCTGAAGAAGTTGAAATCTTTTTCCCAAATTGTTACATGTAACAGTGATGTATTTATTAAAGATACTTTTCTCAATAAAGAAGTTAAACTAATACAGTTCCTGACAAACGTATGGTGTGAACCACTTTACTAACAGCACAAAATGTAATATTAAGAAATTATAACACTGTCTGTATAAATAACTTCCTGTTCTTTTGCAAGTACTGTGCCTGATGGCATAGGTGATCATGTCTGTCCACAACTTCAGTACAGTTTATCAATTCTGTTGTTGACTTATTTTCATGCCATGATGCTAGACTTTCTAGAATCTTCACTCATTGTCCTTCTCTCTTTTTCCTTCAATTTTGTGTGTTGTAGTAACATATCTTTCTTCTTCTCATAACTTGCCCGAAGAAAGTCTGTTATTTCATTCTTATGTGGCTAACAAGCTTCCCTTGTACTTTGGCTTCTTTCTGGACATCCTCATTAATTTTTTTAGCTGTCCGTGGTATTTTTAACATTCTTCTGTAAAACTACATCTCTCTGGCCTCTATAAATATCTTACGACATAACAAATTATTCTCACTGCTTTGGAAGAGGGTTTGTAATAGCATTTGTATTTTATTCTTTCTTACATCATTCACACATGATAGTTTTGGAAGAGGGCTTATGCTAGTAGTTTATTTTGTATTCTCTCTTACATTATTCGCATGTAAAAGCTTTGGAAGGGACTTATGGTAGTATATTATTTTATTCTTTCTTACATAATTCACACATGAAAGCTTTGGAAGAGGGCTTATGGTAGCATTTTGATTATTCTTTCTTACATTTTAAATACATGAAAGGGAAAAACTAGCAGTATATATTTTCATCTCTCATCTGTGATACTCATGAATTTTATTCTCACCTTTTTTGTGATCTTTTTCAGTTGAAATAAATTGTCATCTTTTAAAAAAAAAAAAAACATGTTGAGTCTTGCTTTAGGAAAAAGTCATCAAAATAATTACAGATGATCGTAGTTCCTTAGCAGATACTGCCACATGGGAGTGAGGTGTTGGAGACATCACTATGCCTGATCTCATCTTTCTGAGATTGGCTGACTGGTTTACTTCCACGCTGCTTTTGTCTTCCGTAACTCAAGAGCAGAGTCAGGTACCCATTTACAGATGGGCAGACTAGAGCTTGACACTACTAGATATTGAACCTGGTAACTTTGCCTTGAGAAGCAAATAATCTAACCACCCTGCCACTCGATGTTTGCAGTAGAACCAGCATCACAATTCCTAGACAGAAACAAGGCTCATAAATATGTGCATGATGTGTTTTATTAGATGCTGATGAAAATGAAATCAGACCATTTTCAAAACAGCCAGAGATGGTGCAGAATAATAAAGTCTGCACACCAACTTGCAAAATTTGGTATATATAATCCCCATGTGATTAATTGTCTTAGTGAAATGTCCTGTAGCGAACACTGAAAAAACCCTGCCAGCTTTTCTGGAAAATACTGAAATGTCACGCATTGCTAAATTGAGCACCCATTAATAGAGCACGCAGGCCTTTTAATTTTTTTGTGGTGCATTGACTATAAGTTTGACTACAAGGATTCACAGAAGCTGACATGGCATGGACGGGAATGAAATTAGTACCATTATAAATGATAGCTATCACTTAAACTTGTGAGTAAATAAATGATAGCTAGCACTTAAACTTGTGAGTAAATAAATGATAGCTAGCACTTAAACTTGTTAGTAAATAAATGATAGCTAGCACTTAAACTTGTTAGTAAATAAATGATAGCTAGCACTTAAACTTGTAAGTAAATAAATGATAGCTAGCACTTAAACTTGTAAGTAAATAAATTATAGCTAGCACTTAAACTTGTAACTAAATAAATGATAGCTAGCACTTAAACTTGTGAGTAAATAAATTATAGCTATAGTCCGTTCGGAAATTCGTGCCCACACATTGAACGTTGTAACTTTGCAACCCCTTGATGGATATTATTGAAATTTGCTACATGCCCTACTGATATCACCAACGGGCTGATCACCCGTTTGCCAGTCACTTCGATTACGGAAACAACAGCAAATGGATTGATTTGCCATTGCCCTAAAGACGCCAATAGGCGTGATGGGAAACAGTGGCAAAGAAAACCTATCTGCTGTTGCCCTAAGACGCCACTAGGCGTAATGGCCACTGACTGCTTTGACGGTCGGTGGCTAAGGACGGAAGAAGAAGAAGCTACTGATATCAATGCGGTTATTAATATATTTTTTGGCCTTACAAAACTGATGTCATGTTCGAATTTTCTTCTTTAAGTTATATAAAAAACTCTTACCGTTGTCTGGGTTAATTTTTATTAGTTCTACAGGAAAGTTACAAGATCTGTTCAAAAAATGTGCACTTAATTTTTGTTGCAGCACAGCACAAGTGATGAAATGTGCTATTCAATATTTTTTTTTTTGAATTAGTGTAGTGACTACATGTCTGCACCAGTGCGCACCTATTGCACACAGTCGCGAGTAATTATTTCAGCGGCGTATGTTAATTGCAATGAGTTGGCTGCAATAAAACAAAACGACACCAGCGTATAATATATTAATAAACTAAACTGCATAATTATGAAAAGCGCAATGAATCTGAAATGCAAATTTATCACTTTGCAGAAGGTAACTCAACGGGCTGATCACCCGTTAGTATTTGTTACGGGCAAACGGATTTTGTCGTTGCAAAGACGATTAGGTGATGGGAACAACGGCAAAGAAAATCTATTCGCTGTTGCCCTTAAGATGGGGCTACTGTTTATAACTGTTGACATTTTCGCAGAGAGGCTAAGATGGGTTGTTTATACCATGACATCCAAGAACCAGGTAGGAGAACATGAAAGGCCCTGGGTGTGGATAGATCTTTTCGACGTTGGATACAACAGGATGGTGATTGTACAGAGGCTGCGGTTAAGCAAGGAAGGAAGAAAAAAATTGATGATTTTGACAAGGATGTCATTGGACGTTTGATTTTGAAGATGTTTAATGCCAATCAACTTGTTACTCTCCGCATGCTGAAAAGTCGGCTGCAAGCAGAATGCGATATTAACGTCTCAAAAACAACTCTTTGGCAACTTGTCAGAAGTGTCGGCTTCACTTTTAGAAAAATGTCTGGCTGAAGGAATTTTTTATGTGAAAAACCACATCTGGTTGCAGCTCGAAGCAAATACCTTAGGCAGATTCGTGAGAGAAGGCAAGACGGCTATGATATAGTGTATTTGGACGAATCTTGGGTTAACTCTTTCATTCCAGAGTTATTTTGCACGCTGTGCCAGACTTTTTTTGTGGGCAGAATTTTATAGAGTGAAGTGTTCATCTTTCAGTCTAAATTTGTTTGTGAATTTTCCTTTGAACATGTACTTATTATATAACAAACTGTAGGGAAATTGATAGAGAATTCAAATATATAATGTCTGTGGTAGTATTAACACAAGTATGTTCGGTATACTTAAAACATTTTGCATGTAAAATTGAAAAACGCTAAAAAGTTGACTGTAGAATACGATCTAACCAAAGAAAAATTACTGTTGTAGACAATAAAAACTTTCTTTTTTAGTCTTCAAAAAATCATCAAGTTAATCCATATACAAGTAAAAGAAAACATGCTTATGGCCACAATTAGTACATTTAGTGTTATTCACACCAGTTTTTCCGTGGTCCGTTGTAAGAAAAATACAAATTATGCAATCGTGCATTACTTAATTTTCAAACAAATAAAGAAGAATAACATCATATAAAAACTTTTTTACTCTTGTTTAATGTTTTAATTGTATCCCTAGCTTCATCTTCTACCAAGAACTAGTGATTAGATGTTACGGTAGGTCTAGTTTTGTTGCTTTTTGATCGGCCAGAATACGACTACGCCCACTCATCAACTAAACCTAGTGTGTCTAGCTTTTCTGCACAGATTCCGTATTTGGACAACAAACTGTGACTACCAAACAATCATCATCAATGTCAGCAATGTTTCAAAGTAGTTTGACACAATTATTTGCTTAGGAGACTTAGAAAATGTAAATATAAAGCGTGACATATTTCTCTAGCAATAACGATGAAAAACGCAAAAACGCAAATCTTCACAAAAATTGTGATAATAACATCAAAACAGGCACACGTGCTGATTAACTACAGTCAAATTGGTTGTTTAGATGCGGAAGTCATTCTACGAATTTCAATATATGAACTGCATTAAACGGACGATTTTTAAGGTTTACGCGTGATAAACTAAAAACCACGCTGTGAGCGTTGCTGTGGCACGGCGTGTTGAATTTTGCAACGCTCAGAGCGTTGCTGTGGAGTCAAAGAGTTAATGCTCATCATACGAACGAGAAAGAATGGCAATCTGTTGACGGAGACCATAGAAGGAAAATTCCCAGCAGCAAAGGTCAACGCATTATATTAGCACATGCTAGCAGCAGACAGAATGGGCTTGTCCGTGATGCAGAGCTCATTTTTCTATCAAAGTCTGTAGATGGTAGGGACTACCACAGTGAAATGAATGGGCAAATTTTTTGAGATTGGATAGTGAATACACTCCTCCCGACTCTAGATAGGCCGTCTTGCCTAGTGATGGATAATGCATCCTATCATAATGTTCTAGCGCAGGAGGATAAAGCTCCAACTTCGGCAAGCACGAAAAATGAAATCAGGAGGTGGCTTGTGAATGAAAATATCTTTGCTGACAACAGCTATTTAAAACCAGAGTTGTTGCAGCTTGTGAGACAGAGGAATAAGACAAAAGTGTATCTGATTGATAAAATCATCGAAGAGCAGGGTCATGTTTCTCTTCGACTCCCACCTTACCATTCTCACCTTAACCCAATAGAGCTGGTTTGGGCTAAAGTTAAAGGGCAAGTGGCCGCCCAGAACACCACTTTTAAAATGTGCGATGTTAAAGACATGACTCGTGAGGCCCTTTCACGAATAGACACAGAGTACTGGGCTAAATGTGAAGAACACGTGCTACAGGAAGAAGAAGATTACTGGCAGCGAGATGGCTTGCAGTTTATCCAACCAATAACTGTTGTGAACTTATTGGAGTCGTCCTATTCGGAATGAGGCACGTCGATCGCATTCCTTCGTTTGTGATAAACTAATTTCATATGCCAATCTATAATAACACATAAACAGTTACGATTCGTCATAGCTTCCTGATGATTTACTGCTATCATGGTTCGTTATCAGAACATCATTCCTCGTATCAAAATCACGTGAACAACCAATCACACATTTAGGACATGCCTATGAACCATCTTGTCGCACAAATGTGATTTACTGTAAGAATTAATGTTACGGGCAGATTTAGGCAAATGTTCAAAGAAAATCGCCGTTTTGCAAATTTCGCGACAGCTGTGGATGTAATGATCGCAAAATCTTAACTGCATGGAAAATCTAAGACTGCATGCAAAAATTCATGTCCATACAACAAACAGTTTTGGAGAAAATTAACGCTTTCTGTGGTCACGAATTTCCGAACGGACTATAGCACTTAAACTTGTGAGTAAATAAATGATAGCTAGCACTTAAACTTGTAGCTAAATGAATGGCAGCTAACACTTAAACTTGTGAGTAAAAAAATTATAGCTAGCACTTAAACTTGTAACTAAATAAATGGCAGCTAACACTTAAACTTGTGAGTAAATAAATGATAGCTAGCACTTAAACTTGTAAGTAAAAAAATTATAGCTAGCACTTAAACTTGTAACTAAATAAATGGCAGCTAACACTTAAACTTGTGAGTAAATAAATGATAGCTAGCACTTAAACTTGTAATTAAATAAATGATAGCTAGCACTTAAACTTGTGAGTAAATAAATTATAGCTAGCACTTAAACTTGTAACTAAATAAATGGCAGCTAACACTTAAACTTGTAACTAAATAAATGGCAGCTAACACTTACACTTGTGAGTAAATAAATGATAGCTAGCACTTAAACTTGTGAGTAAATAAATGGCAGCTAACACTTAAACTTGTAACTAAATAAATGGCAGCTAACACTTAAACTTGTGAGTAAATAAATGGCAGCTAACACTTAAACTTGTGAGTAAATAAATGGCAGCTAACACTTAAACTTGTGAGTAAATAAATGATAGCTAGCACTTAAACTTGTGAGTAAATAAATGGCAGCTAACACTTAAACTTGTGAGTAAATAAATGATAGCTAGCACTTAAACTTGTGAGTAAATAAATGGCAGCTGTTACTGACCTTGCATGTACATGAATACGATAGCTAGCACTCTCCTTTTATTTGTAACAAAAATACACCTAACATGTTCCTTGCAAGAAAAGTAATGGTAACTAGTGTGGCCCTTGTTCTAAGGTGAAAGATTTTGTCAGTGTTCTTATCATCCTCATTGCTTTTATTATCTGTAGAGGCTGCTGCCCCTCCACCATCTTATGGAAATAATGAGCTTCTGGAAATCTTTGGAGGGCCCCAGATATCTCAGAGCCTCAGTAACACAGTTCCTGCTCAGCCCAGCAACAGTGATCTATTGGTACTGTATACATTGTTCATGAAAGTTGATTTAGTGTCTGTCAGATTATTATAATTTCACTGCCACTGATTCTCAGAATGTGAGGATACTTTTGTTTTAACACATTAACTACCGAATTGAAAAACACACTGTGGCCGAATAAAATTGTTTTCCCATTTTCATCCTGTAGGTGTTTGCACAAAGTAAGCTGTAGTTTTCGTAATTGTTTACAGATTTTTATGAATTACATGTTTGTTGCAACGTTTTACTCTGTTGCACCGGTTTTCTCTTTGCAGATTCTTATTAAATGTTATAGAATGTTTTTAGGTTATTAATTCGTGTGCTTCTGGTTGATCTTAATAAAACAGTCTTTCAGTGAGCTATAGTGCTGATACATCATGTTCGCGAATGGTGGCTAACATCTGACCAATTCAACTGTATTGAAGCGACAACGATTCTTTCTTGAGAGTCCACAGGAAAATACATATTTATTATAACATACAAATTCATTGGGTTTCATGACATCAATAGTTACATTATATTTTGCGCTGTCCAATACTGTTTCCTCAATAATAATATTCTGTCGTCAAAATGTCTGACTGTTTACACGCGATGCCAGTGAGTTGGTCATCCGGTAATGAACAGCCATAGGTTTGGCAAAGATAATGATTCTGACCGAAGTCATAAATTTAATATTTATCGTGAGTCTGAATTTACGGAACTTAATCATAAATAAGAATACCTCATCCTTGTATTCATCTAACTAGATAGCTGACCCTGTAGCATATCTTCAAAAGGGACTTCAGCACAATTCACTTTATACTGCGAGGAATAAAAACACGTCCGACTTGGATCAATTTCGGAGTCTGAAGGGTACAACTGAAACGAGGTTATACGTTAGCATAACAACGCAACACGTCATTATAATCCTAGACAACTGTACCATTTTCACGTTCACTAAAATCCCGTGAAGCGCGAAACATTATATATTTATAACATCTCAAGCCCCTAATGCGTAACTTTAAACGTGCTCACAATAATAGTGGCCAACCTCATAAAACATGTCGTAACATTACCCTGACCGACGGGGTAAAAAAAATCTATTCTATCGATTTTTTTTATTTCATCTCATAACTCGCTTAATTATTTCAAAAATTTAAAGATAAGCGACATACGGCCCACGATGTTTTGAGCAAAACATTGTCGAAGGTTGCAGTCAATGTACTACATGTCTTAAAATACATTTTTTTTTTTTTCTATAACCAGCGGCACGCGAGCTTTCCAGCTCTTTCGGCCCAATGACATGTCATTGCGAGGCTGGGGGGTCAGTGGACTTTCCTTCCAACCCGGTCAGGAGCTTCGCTCCTTCCCATCCACACGGGATTTATGTGCAGGAGCCGTTCAGGTTATTCAGTCAAATTTCCGGTCGTAAACATTTCTTCAAACGCCGACGGCCGGGTTTGAACCATGAACACCTGGTCGCCAGTACAACGTTGTAGCCATTACACCAGCGCGGCTCCCCTTTAAAATACATTAAAATATATTAAGTTAACTAAAGAAACGTCAACTGTCAGAAAGGATAGTAACTAATTATATACTTAACTAAAATTATGTTTTAACTAATGAATGTGTGTTGTACTAATCAACATCATAAGATATAACTAATTAAATATAGAATTAAATAAATAATTAATGTAATGTGTGTAGGATGTTATAGAATTAAAATCTAATTAAGTAAACTAAAGTATTGTATCATTGTTAAAGAAAGTAAAGAAAATTTAAGAATGCATGAGGAGTAAGTAGTAAGAAATTAATAGATTAAATTAAAATATGTGTGCAGAAGTAATTATCTAATTAAATGTAACTAAATTAATCAGTCAACTAATAAGAAATAATACATATCATTTCATATTATAATTGTTAACATGAGTTATTAAAATACATCTAATAGTTACTAATTATATAACTATAGTACTTATATCAATGTAATAATGTTTCTATTCAAACTATGTTTTCTATTCTTTTATTCAATCACAATAAAGTATCGGAATCAATAGTGTCAATTCTGAAGAATAATCTGTCATTAGTTCATTCATGTCCGTAATGTACGGTTCAATACATTAGATGACAAAGTTCATTCAACTAAAGATTATCCTGAGTTCAACCGATAGTACGTTAATGTATGTATTAGTAAGTTCAATCCTATGTTCAAGCGTATCTTGATTGTAGACTGTATCAAATTGATTGAGACATGTATGGACACTAACAAAAGTCCATTGAAATTTGAACGAACTCGATAATTTCTTGCGGATATTTGAGAAATAATATAGTGCACTGTATGTAACCAGAATGTTTTGTTTTCATGCACTTGGTTCATGATCACATATGTCCTGTAAGTACGAGATGTTGTTCGGAAATGTTCAAATGTCTGTAAGCAACATAATTTCATTGTCAATTATACTTTGCAGGTACGTATAAGAATATAAATCTTCTGAGTTTATTAATTCCTGAGTCGTTAATCATTTTCATTTGACGAAGAAGGATGTCGTGACAGGGAATCTGCCACTACGTTCTCGGAATCTTGAATGTATTCGATCGAAAAACATGGAATGTAGATCGTTTTGTAGTCATTGATAAATTCTCTCGAACTCAGAATTGATTCAATTGTAAACTCTGAAGTGGAACCGTCATGTTCTTTGAACTTGAATTCTTTTCAATCGATTGCTTGGTCTTGAAAGAGCACAACACTGAAGTCGAAATTGCCCGCATCTGACGAATATATACATTTGCGTAAAATTTAGTAACATATGTTGACCTCAAAATAGGAGGTTTAACAAAATTTTCCTAAAAATTTAGTGAACGAGGTGTTGCAATTATCACACGTTTCATTCACAAGCATGCCTATTCATAAAATAATAGACAAAATACAAGCTTATGCTGCATTGGCTGAGCAAAAGCGTAACAATCAACGAAGTTACTGTCTATTTTAGGCATTTGAAAATAACTTATTACGAAAAGACAAAGTGTTATAGTAGACAAGACAACAAAAGTGTCACCTAACAGAAAAGCCTGCAATAACTAAGCCATATTAGAATAAATGACTAGGAAAGAAAAGAAATGATGACTGCATATGCTGAGTCATCAAAGAATGTGATAACAAATTCTATTATCAATAGGCTAATATCTGCGTGAAACAGAATCAGGTACCAATTGTAACTTAAGAGAATGGTGGTGAAAATACGCACCATTGTCCTGCTCAATAGTAGTACGAGCGTCTCTATTGGTATTGAAGGTAACCAACGCCTTACTATTCTGACCATTGAATGATGGCAGAAGACGAACAAACTTAACGTTTGCTGTATACTGAAAAAATTACCAAGTGACTGCCAAGTAGTATCTGGTGGCAGATTACGCACGAGAACGGTGCGAGAATATGCACCTTTCCCAATATGAGTAGTCTCATTGTCACGAAAATGTGAACACGAGAGATGTGTAGGTTTGTTTACATAGGAAACATTCATCCTGCTCATTCCCCTGGATCTGGGATCCTTATGAGATGATGTCTTATAGTGATTGAACGTATTATGAAACCTATCAGTATTTAAGGTAGTAGGTTTACACTTTGTCGGATATGACTGCTTGTGAAGCAAAGTTAGAACCTTGCTGACAGACGCAGTGGTCTTAATGTTGTCATTTAATTTCATCCCAATCCTAACACCATTATTCTTCTTAATAAAATTATTTTCACTATTGAACACTTTGACAGTTTTCTTAAGATTAGTTACAATCTGATCTTGTCGCCAAGATTTATTCATGGTATTGGCAATATTATTTTGTCGAGGGAAGGTATATCTCCCCCGGAATGATTTGTTAACTTTCACTGAGTGTGTCGATAATTTAGTATCATCATTAGTGCTGAAGGCATGTCGTAAACTAGTTTTATCGTTATTGTTGTTTAACAATGCACTAGTATCAGTGTTATCTATATAATGAGGAATAACCTCATCATCCTCAAAAATGATGCATAGACCAAAATTGGAAAATGCAGTGCCACATTCATTTACTTTATCGGCACGTAATCGAGCCATAGCAATGACCGAGTTATTAGTGCAATAGTGTCGCCGTTCCCAATCCTCAATTTCCTTTGGAGAGCAATCCTTGCTACCATGGATGCGTCCTAACATAAGATCAGCTATTGGATTCTGCAACATGCAAACCTTGACATTACCTGTAAAAAATGGTGTGTTAACATAAATAATGGCAGTGGGGTAGTACTCGACAGTACCCCCAAAGGTAATGCATCTGACATATTTATTAGTAGAGCAACTCGGATGGACTAATGACTGTCTGATTCCGATGGTAGTTGAACCTGAATCTCTCAAAACAAATACCACTGTCCCATTGACTATCCCTCTATTGAAGATCAGGGTGCCGGTACCGTCGTTTGCAGAGAGACCAACTGCTGGTAGAAGATGTCCACAATTCAGCACTATCTTTGGCCTTCTGAAAAATAGCATTACATTTTTGGCAACTATTTGCCACATTATAATTAACAGCACAACATGTAGACGAGGATTGTATCTGATCATTATTGTTTGGAACACAAGGGGGTGTACCGCTAGTTAATGCCGCCCCTGCACTGTGTTCAAAACGTGGTGGTCTACGTGAATGAGAACGTTGTCGGTGATGATCACTGGAATTATTTAGTGGTCTACCATTGTAGCTATTATTTCTAGATCGGCAATTTTGATAATTATTATTCCATTTATTACCATTGTTATTCGTATTGAAGTTAAATGGTTTCTTCCAATTTGAATTTTGTTGAACATTGTTATTATTTCTGAATTGAGGTGATTGATGCCTGAATTGCTGTCTACCTGGGTTAAAATTATCATTATTGTTGTAATTATTTTGTCTATGATAATGGTTGTCATTATATCTGTTATGATTAAAATTTCTATCAAGGCTATGAGCTCTTGATCTATCATTACCATGGAATGACATATTAGAAGCAACTGGTAATGGTTTCTTAACTGCGTGTTTGCAAAACATGATCCCCGATGTGCAACGCAATAATTAACAGCAATTTCTTCCATAGCAGACAAAGTAGAAGGTTTGTGTTCCTGTAGAAATTCACGAAGTGGTTTGCTAACAGCAGATAAAACTTTATCCCTTAAAATTACATCCACTAACTTATCGTATGAGTTATTGACTCCAGCTAATTCCATCCATCTTTGGAACGTCATCTGCATTGAAGCAATAAATGCAGAAAAATCCTTGCTTGAGTCCGGAAGCATGGATTTAAATTTTTCTTTATAGCCTTCTTCAGTGAGTTGAAAACGTTTCAACAGCAATGCTCTTGGAGCATCATAATTATTACGCACTGTAGGATCCATAGATCGTATGGCGGTTAATGGTTCACCAGCCAAAAATTCCTCAAGTTTTAAAACCCAACAAGATTTATCGATTTTGTTAGCATGACATATTTGTTCAAATCTTGCCAGATAGGATGATAAATCGTCGGAGTTTGGATTGTAAGTCGGTAATTTAAACATGTAATAGCCTTTGGTATGCTCTGATGAAGGTGTAGGATGTGACCCTTCATTATTGCTAATTGTAGCAATTTGTGCTTTTAATTTTAATTCTTCTAAATGAAGAAGTGTTAAATCTTTTTCTTGTTGCCTTATTCTTTCTTCTCGTTTCATTTTATTTTCTTCTTCAACACGCAACATTTCATCTCTTGTCTCTTGTTCCTTTCTCCTTTTATATTCCTTATTTTCTCGTTCCGCCTCTTCTTGCTTGGCTATAGCTTTTTGTTCCTCTAATTCTCGTTTTCTATCTGCCTCTTCTTGCTTCACCATAGCTTTTCTCTTTTCTTCCTTCTCTTCTCTATCAAGTTCCTCTTGCTTCGCTTTTGCCAGTTCCGCCACTGCATAATCACGAAGAGCTTCTCCCTTTAAAGAAAATTCTTTCCCACATTTAATAAAATATTCTAAAGTCGACATCTTAAACCAATAATATACTTACTTAGTCAACTATATATATTAATCACCAATATAAATCAACCAATCAATTATATATGCCCAATGGCTACTATGGTAATGTGACTAGCCCAGTCAACTAATTACCCATTAATATGCTGTACAACTCAATTGTAAGCTCAAATAGTTATCATATTAATAATATATTATAATATTATGGCTTACTCATAATAATCAACTAGTAGTTACATGAACTAATAGTGCAATTGACTGAAGTCATGTCAGTCATTCAGTAATTTAATTTATATACTCATCAATCTTATTTTCCTACTATTATAGGATTATATTATAATATATGAACATAATAAAGGAACCCGTTATGAATGAAGAAATTGGGACAATGGTGTTAGGCCCAATTATTTGAAACGGCACATGAGGGGTGATGTGGTCGGCATCACGCCGGCCGCCTTAACCTTCCAAGAGTAGCTCTGGTACCCATTTGGGGGCTGGGTCGACCCAGGAGCCGTTTGTGGCCTAAAAATTTTTCCGCCTCATCTGGGGATCGAACCATAGACCACTGCGCTAGGAAGCCAGTGCACTAATAATAAGTACAGGAAGAATGACGAAATACAATACAGAACTCAAAACGCCACGGTCAAAAAAACTGATACGAAAATGAATAAAAGTAAAAGTGACGAACAATCAAAAGTAGACGACAATCTAAAAAATATGACGAAACATGGACTCTTTAACAGACAAAACATGTTATTATTTAGAAATAAACGATAGTTAGATTTATAATTGACAAGATAGCTTATGAACAAATGACAAAACTGAGTAAAAATGAAACCTAGGACAGTAAAATACAACGTTTATGTACGTAACTTCACACCTAAACACCTAATGTTGAATGAATTAGATCACAAACAGAGTATGCTTCAAAGATTCTCAGAAGATCTTTTGTAAATCTAAAATATTCAACAAACCCTAGGAACAACCAGAATTTCTGCGGTCAGCTGACTGCGACATAACAGAAATTCTAGTTCCCACCATCTGCCCGCTGAGGTGAACACATTGACATATATGCATATTTAAAAAAAAAAACATTTAACACTTAAAAGATGAGATCAATAACATGCCTGTGAATGGCCAAAATGGACTGCTGTTGCATTACAACGACCAACAATGGTTACTTAGCTTTTTTGTGATCGCGTATATTCTCCGGCCAGTGTTGGCATGCGTCAACGGGAATGAATGTGCTAATCAGAACTGTAGTACAATCGTTGATGGCACTAGGTTTATCTTGATCTCTTGAGTGTTTGATATCTTGATGCTTTTGGTATTTGACTTTGACACCGGCTAGTAACGGCCATGATTCTCGCTTGGTAACTTGATGACGTCGGTTTGACCTTCCGTACCCATGCGCAGTGATTCATATTGTGGTCAAATCACGTGAGTGCACATCAAATGTAAACATTTCTTGACTCGAATGTAAATATTGATTTCGGATCAACCAATTATGCAGAAAAAATTTGTCCCCACGCTAAGGGCACCAGTTTGTTGCAACGTTTTACTCTGTTGCACTGGTTTTCTCTTTGCAGATTCTTATTAAATGTTATAGAATGTTTTTAGGTTATTAATTCGTGTGCTTCTGGTTGATCTTAATAAAACAGTCTTTCAGTGAGCTATAGTGCTGATACATCATGTTCGCGAATGGTGGCTAACATCTGACCAATTCAACTGTATTGAAGCGACAACGATTCTTTCTTGAGAGTCCACAAGAAAATACATATTTATTATAACACAAATTCATTGGGTTTCATGACATCAATAGTTACATTATATTTTGCGCTGTCCAATACTGTTTCCTCAATAATAATATTCTGTCGTCAAAATGTCTGACTGTTTACACGCAATGCCAGTGAGTTGGTCATCCGGTAATGAACAGCCATAGGTTTGGCGAAGATAATGATTCTGACCGAAGTCATAAATTTAATATTTATCGTGAGTCCGAATTTACAGAACTTAATCATAAATAAGAATACCTCATCCTTGTATTCATCTAACTAGATAGTTGACCCTGTAGCATATCTTCAAAAGGGACTTCAGCACAATTCACTTTATACTGCGAGGAATAAAAACACGTCCGACTTGGATCAAGTTCGGAGTCTGAAGGGTACAACTAAAATGAGGTTATACGTTAGCATAACAATGCAACACGTCATTATAATCCTAGACAACTGTACCATTTTCACGTTCACTAAAATCCCGTGAAGCGCGAAACATTATATATTTATAACATCTCAAGCCCCTAATGCGTAACTTTAAATGTGCTCACAGTAATAGTGGCCAACCTCATAAAACATGTCGTAACAACGTTATTTTAAAGATAAATGAATGTACTATTACAATAAGCACCATTTGTAACTCTAATAGAGGTTGTTGCTATTTAACGGCCCTCCGATGGCCGAGGACTTGCAATATTTTCACAATTATAACTGCTTGCCCCCCATCTCTATCAAAATCACTATTTCAGTCAATTTGCACACCGTTTTCACTCTTGTCCTCGTCGCTAGATCTATCAGTCAAATGTTGAAACAAGTTTCTAGCCTATTCAGCCGTTAAACGAGATGTACAAGCATTTTTTGTGGTCCTATCACTAGTTGCCACGGCAAACAGTTTTACACGATTTGGTAACTAACCCAAAACGCTGAAAAATATGAACATAATATCAATTTTTCAGTGTTCTACAACAACCATGCTTTGGGAATTTGTTTTCTGGTGGCAACTTAAAATCTCGAACCAGTTCAGAAAGGGTTTCAGTACATTTTTCATTCGTTTTATTACTAAAATTAGATCGACGCTCTGAGCGGCTCGCGGTCCAAATGATAGGATTTCAAAAGCCGGTCCCACCAGCTCGCGGTAGTTAATGTGTTAAACAAAACAAAGCTCATGGCTCTTCCATATGTGGTTTCGGGAGAAACAGGAAACCATCACTGCTTCCTCGGCCATGTCATAAGAGGCAGCTAAAATGAGATTTTATATATGGTACTGGCAGCTTCCTCTTGTAGAACAAATTACTACAAAAACCCCCACTGCAAAAGCACATGAAACATTTTGGCATAGGCTTATTTCCGGGACACGGCTGCAATAGTGACACCATGCTGCCTAATGAATAGAACGGGGTACCAAATAGAGTATTTGTAGTATTAGAACAGAAATAGATTAGGCTCTGGCAGCTTCAAGGACCAGGATAAAGTTTTAAAAAAGATACGTTTATAAGAAATATTTCATTCAAGATATATTTTGTTTGTTTTCTGTACATATTGTTATTGCTTACGAATTTGTGTACAGCACAGTGTTTTTATAAAGTCCTTGCGCAGCTTTAAACTTTTAACAACTTTACATGTACACATCACAGTACAAGTCACATTGTTAGATTTGAACATAACAGCCATCTTTCGTGATGAACTATTCCATCCAATTTTACAACCCGCTGAAAACATTCTCCAGCTGCTGCATATTTAATTGTATTTGTGTTGTTCCTAAGTTCATCCAGTGAATGTGATTTTGATGAGTAGAAAACAGTTTTATCTTTATAGATTATACTTTTATGTGCAGTTTGTAGTGTGCACATTTATTGAAGGTTAAAGTTGCACGAGGACATTGAACACCCTGTAAGGCCCAAACAATGTCATTCTTCTTCTTTGATTCTTAGCCGCCGACCGTCAAAGCAGTCAGTGGCCATCACGCCTAGTGGCGTCTTGTCCACTTTGCTCGGTTGGCGGCCATCCTTCGTACAGTGCCCCAACTCTGGTTCATTCTTTGCATCTCAGCCTCCACAGTCCTCCACCAGGTTGTTTTTGGTCGGCCTCTCTTTCGTTTTCCTTCAGGGATCCAAAGCATAGCTGTTCTTGTGATGGCATCGGGGTCTCTTCTGAGGACATGGCCAACCCAGCTCCAGCGTCTGCCAGCTATGATGGTGTGCATGTCCTCTTGCTTGCTCCGAGTAAGCAGATCTTGGTGATGGTATTCGGCCAAAAGATTCGGTGAATTTTTCTTAGGCATGTTGTGTGAAAAGAGGACAATTTCGACATTTCCTTCTCTGTAACTCTCCAGCAATCCGCACCATAGAGAAGCACAGAAAGCACACAGCTCTGATATAATCTTAATTTTGTGCTTGTACTGTATTGAGAGGACTTCCAGATGTTGTTTAGGCTAAAAAAGGCTGTTCTTGCCTTATTCATTCTGATGTTGATGTCTTTGCCTGCCCCGCCGTCTGGTGTTACTATGCATCCTAGGTATGTGAAGGTGTCTGTCTGTACCAGTTGCTGATTCCTTACTGATATGGGCTCAGGGTTGCTCACATTGAGCGTCATGACCTCTGACTTCTTTAAATTGATGATCAAGCCCACCTGCTGGCTAAACTTATTAAGTCTATCCGTTTTTTTCCTGGATGTGTTGATGTGAATGTGCTAGTAGTGCAATGTCATCTGCATATTCCAGATCTTCCAATGTAGAAAATGTAGTCCATCTTATTCCTCTTGGACTGCCTTCTGTTGAAACAATGTCATATGTTAAGAATAATTTGTTAGATTTTTCTGGTGTTGTGGACTGCATTCTCCCTCCTTTTTTTTTAATGCGTGAATTTGAATGAGAAAAACTTGATCTGTGTACGCGAGTTTCAGGAATGTGTACAGAGAACTGTTGAGGTGTTGTCACGTATTGGCCTTCAAATCATGTATACACTGCTTAAACAGCGCAGACTACGCTGGCTTGGCCATGTCTGCCGCATGGAATATGGTCGCATCCCGAAAGATATCTTCAACTGGCAGATGACAAAAGAACAGTTGAGTGACCACAGCTGAGGTTCAAAGATGTGTGCAAGAGAAACATGAAGGCACTGGACATAAATCCAGCAACCTGGGAGGATGAAGCTGCCGATCGCACTAAGTAGCGAGGCTCTCTACAGCGCTACCTCAGATTGGGTGAAAAGAAGCTCTCAAGGCAAGCAGAACAGAGGAGAAAACATCGAAAGGAACACCAGGAAAATAAGCAGCTGAGGACTTTCACCTCTGATGCATATTCCCATAATCAGTTATGATTGAGGGGGCTATTATTATTGTTACAGAGAACTTACTATGTGCCATGAAGCATTGTGGAGAGAAACTGTTTTTTTCTATGTGTGACAGATTGATAGCGTTGTTCCTACAGTTGTGCTTATTTCTGTTGTCTTTCATTCTGTTTCTTATGGTGATGTTAGCATGCACGTTGCGATCTTCCTTGTTCTTTAGATGAGGTATTCAAAAAGACTGTTTGTGGAGTCACAAGGCAACCACAAGATGTGTCTTAAATTTTCAGTTATTTCTTGTTACTGATGTTTGAAAAAAAAAATAGAAAGAAATACAATACAAATGATATAGCCTTTAATGTAGCAGATTAGGAAGTCCCGTGTGTAGGTTGCGCACATTAAAAATCTCTTGGCAGTTGGAAATAGTAAAGAGTAGGCCACACGGCCGCTGCCCTGGCAGAAATTTAAAAATAAGACAACCTACCCACCACGAAAGTATTTATAGAATGTGCGGTACCTATATACACATATTAGAATTCTCCCCGGTACTGCAGAGTTCATGCACTGTGCTGAGATGCTCCTTGTGGGATTTAAGGGAGGAGATCGGAGCACTGATGGAGTTGTCCGTGTGGTGTGAAGATAGTCCTCCAAACCAAACCAATGTAGCAGATTTGATTCTTCTTCCTCGTTCGTCCTGAAAAGGACGCTGGTTGCGTTGTGTCTGTTTACAGCGGAGCTGCGATATCTGTGCCTTTCGGCCAACACATCTGACTTCAGCAAGGCATTTTTTGGGACCGGGTTTGCCTTCCCTCTTCGATCCCTACTCTCTCAGCCAGACTGCAGTCATGCAGCCTGTTTCCAGGACCACCACGTGGAGGTGGAGTAGGGTCTTGGTCAGCTCTGGTTCGCTGACGCAAGCAGTCAAGCTATGGGTCGCTGACTGCATTCTCTATTGCTGCGTCTTTGGATTTGATACAATATGTTGGTATTCAAAATATGCTGGGTACCTCTGTTTCAATGGTCTTATGACATTGATGTTAATTTACTGTGTCTAAGCTGTCATTTGGGAATGTGTAGGTTTTAAGCAGTAGAATTAGTTATTAAGCTTCTGTTTAAAGCTTTAGAAATGTCTACTTCTGTGTGAATTCTACATTTCTTCTGGTAAAAATTTGGTCATCCATTCTTCTGGTTAAAGATTTGTTGTTTTTTTAAATGAAAGTAGGCCTTTTTTTTTTCTTCTAGTTAAAATTTGGTAATTCTTGCATTGATTGTAAATGCTTTTTTTTTTTGTGGAATTATTTAAGTCTTTTAATCCCATAGAATGGAGCCTCTGAAGGAAATTTGTTTGGAGACGAAAGGGGCACTGGAGGAGGGGAAAATGCAAAGACTTCTGCTAAAGACTCCATCATGGCTCTGTATGGAGGAGGAGGTAGCACAGCTCAGCCTCAAATGTATGGTGTACCTGGTGAGTCCTGTCTGTTGTATTCACATCAGTCATTAGTTTCCAGCTTCAGTGGATCTTTGGTGTTGTCATTTGCTTTAATGTAGCATGTATTATTACCGTAGCATTCACACTGGTTCAGCACCATTTTGTCCGTCAGTAGATTATTTATTGGTTGATTTGAGTTGTAGTGTTGTGTACACACTAGTTGACTCACTTCCAGCACATGCTTGCCAAAGTATTAATTAGTATGAGTGTAGGGTCAGGAGAAGTTAATTTGGGTTGTAGTGGTATGTACACACTAGTTGATTCACTTTCACCACCAGTTTCCCAAAACGTAACCCTTTCCCTTTTAAAACATTTGAAATTGTCCGCCCGGAAAGTCTGAATACGGTTGGTCATTATAAAGTATCGAGATCTCGGTACTTAGCAAGACCTGAGTTACAATTAGATTTCCAGTACACGTAAAGCTTCCGTTTTCTGAATTATTTATTTTTTTAGAATCGATCAATATTATGATGTTTTAAAGCCATGGCTTTCCGGGTGATCAAATATTTGCTTTTGGATCTGAGAAGTGACTTGTTATTTGATTCGGATGCTAGATGTGGATATTGAATAAGGGCCGGATTTAGACTTTGACAGTAACACTGGCGGAAATGAATCTAGTGAAAGAAGTAATGATAGATCAAACGTACTCCAGTTGAAATTTGTGACCTTGAAGGAATTCATACATGTATTACTTAACACTATGGAGTTCCCATGAAGATCATTAACTTAATAAGGAAGACCTATGAAGACATGACATGCAGAGTTCTTCATGAAGGACAACTTACAGAACCGTTTAGGATAAGAATGGGAGTGAGACAGGGATGCCTCTTGTCTCCATTTCTTTTCTTACTAGCAATAGATTGGGTTATGAAAACATCGACATCACACAACAGAAATGGAATCCAGTGGAATCTGACTAAACAGCTTGATGATCTGGATTTTGCAGATGACTTGGCTTTTCTGTCCCATAACCATAATCAGATGCAAGAGAAAATGCAAATTCTTGATGAGAGGTCACAACAAGTGGGCCTGAAAACACACAGGGAAAAGACAAAGATTATGAGAATAAATGCAAGAAATGATAACAAGATTGAACTTGAAGAAACACCACTAAAGGATGTAGAATCGTACACATATCTTGGTAGTAATATAGACAGACAATGATATCAAAATAAGAATACAAAAAGCAAGAGGCGCTTTCATTGCATTGGGAAACATATGGAGGTCAAGAGAAATCAAGTCCAACACGAAAATAAGAATCTTCAACTCAAATGTCAAGTCAGTCCTATTGTATGGCTCTGAGACATGGAGAGCAACAAAAACAACAACTAAAAAGCTACAGACTTTTATAAACGGGTGCTTGTATAGAAAAGAAGGACTGAAATGGTATGACAAAGTCACAAATGACGAATTGATGACAAGAACCAGACAAGTGCCAGTGGAACAAGAGTTGAGAAGAAGATGCTGGCGATGGATAGGACACACATTGAGGAAATCTGTTGATGGCATTACAAGGCAGTCCTTGTTCTGGAATCCACAGGGAAAGAGAAGCAGAGGTAGAACAAAAAAACACATGGAGAAGAGAGCTGGATACAGAGGTGAAAATGATGAGGAAAACATGGACAGAACTTGAGCGGATGGCACGGGACAGGAAGACTTGGCATGTGTTTGTTGAAGGCCTATGCTCCTTGGGGAGTGATACGGGTACGATTCCTTAATAGCTTGACTTGCTATGGATTGGATCAAGAGTGCAGCAGACTCCATGCTTTGCCACTCTGTCTCTATTTAGGCCTTGAGTCGCCTTCCAGGGTTATCCTTATTAGCTTTGCACGTAATAATACTGTGGGTTCAATTTTGGCCAGACATATCCCAACTCCCTGGCCCGCACACAAGCACTCAGGCACGAACACGTCAATAACCATTGACAATGTACAAACGTTTAATGCAACACAATGTTGTTCATTTCATCAAGTGCATATTATAAGAATTCTCGTCTAGGCGTATCTAGACTACCATCTCGTCCTCGGAAACATCATGCATTTTAATAAAGTCTGGTACTCACGCATTTAGAAACTTCACACTCTGCTAATGCCTAAACTGATAGATAATACACTTGCAGTTGAAGATGTAATACAATTGATAGTAAAATAGCATGCAGGTGAATTAATAACACAAGCTGAAAATATCGTCCACACGGACATATGCCATCCACACAGGCTGAAGACACAAGCCAAAGACCTCTAAAGGACGCTCAACATGTCCCAATTCAAAGTTGCCGTCTGCTATCAATTTTTAACAGAAGTCAAGACGTCACTTCCTGCAACCACGGGCTACCGTGTATAAACAATACATCCAGGAAGTGATCGTATACAAAACATGATATGATATTTACTCATATCAGGGAGCTAAAGGGTATTGATTGATTGATTACTTAACACATTAACTACTATGAGCCGCTGTCAACGGAGCATGAAATCTCGTCATTTTGGCCGTAGGCCACTGACAGCGTTGATCTATGTTTAATAATAAGACGAATAAAAAATATACTGAAGCACTTTCCCATCTGGTTCAAGATTTTAATTTACCACCGGAAAACGAAATCCTTAAGCGTGGGTACATGTTCGACTCTGGAAAATTGATATTATATTCATATTTTTCTAATATTGCAAGGTTGTTACCAAATCGTAAAACTGTTTACCATGGCAACGAGTGATAGGGCCACACAAAAATGTCTGTACAACTCGTCTAAGGCGCTGGCAGCTAGCGTGAAAGCTTGTTTCAACAATTCGCCCCGATAGATCTAAAGCGATGAGGTACAACAGTGAAAACAATGTTGGACATTGATGTCAAATGCTTGCTGAAACATGAATTAGTATGACTGTAGGGTCAGGAGAAGTTGATTTTGAAAATGTCATAAATTAGATGTTTTAATTTTATCCAAGAATATAAGCTGCTAAATAGTTAATGGAGTATGGAACTACCACTGCAGCTGGTCTCACCAAGCATTCACATGTTTTTGCAGCAGTGGTTTAGAAAAGCAATTTGTTTTACATGATGAAGTTGCCAGCATCATGCATAATATCATATTAGTCACCATTTACAACATGCCTGAGTCAGCAATCACCCTATTCAATTTTTTGTTGTTGTGGTACCCCCAGTAACCACACAGGGCACTTCTGTAGTGGGCAACAGATAATGTGGTGAGGTGGGCCGTAAATAAATCATGTCTGTAGTAGGTAGTGAATAAAAAATACTTCTGTTGTGGGCAGTGAATAAAATATTTCTGCGGGTAGTACAGGTCCGCATCCCAGAATCCGAAATGCTCAGGGACAACCATGTTTTGAAAATCAGATTTTTTTTTTTTTTTTTTTTAGTTTTCAATTATCACCCAATGTAGCCCAAAAATGTGTTGAAAATTGACCAGAAAAACTTTCAATTTTTGGAATATTTCGGTTTTTGGGTTGTTCAGATTCTGGGATACAGACCTTTAGATAAAATACTTCTGTAGTGGGTACACTACTTACATAGTCAGTTGTGTGGGTACAGCATTTATGTAAGGGGTCATGAACACAATACTTATATAGCGGATTGCTTATCAATTATTTAAGATGTTGGTTCTGCATACAGTATTGCATTAATGGATTGTGTATTCAGTATTTTATAATGGATCATGTATATCATGCTTGTGAAGTGGGTTGAGAATACATTGTTTAGGTAGTGGGATGTGGGTAATTTTTTTAAATATTTAGAGATGAATTTTATAAATCATAATGAAGTACTGAAAGGGTACGAAAATTATAGGCACTTGGAAGAAAGAAGACAAAAAAAGAAGGAACACGTCAATTCAAATCAATGGAATGTCTATTATGTGTACAACTTTCTTATCATTTCAATATTTCTAATAATTTTGCACCATAGTGGCTTGAGTGACTGAGCAATTTCTTGCAGTAAATACGGAACATTCTTCACTTCCAGGTTGATTAATTTGGAAGGTTTCCATATAGGTTGTAAGTTTAAAACCATTGTAAGTCAAACAATACTTAAATTTGTTTTATACTTGTTGTATCATTATTACCTTTCAGTTCATCATATTGCATAGACCTTCGGCAAACTCATGCCAAAGAAAATATTGCTTTCTGTCTTACGCAGTTCAGGAATAAAGTGGATTTTAGAAAGCTAGCTTGTGAGTTTTCCCTGGCATTGTGATGAACATACAATTAAACCTGGGGGTACCACACTTTTAAGTGCCGGTGGGAGAGGGCTGGTCGTAAATTTACCAAGGTTAAGCATTCTTTTTCCTCCTCCATCACCAGATGATTCCCTGCAATCTATTAGTAGATCACTGTCAACTGGTTGTCAACCCCTGCTTTAACATGCACTCAAGGAATAACAGGTTAAAATGGAAAAATGGACCTGTCTTCTGTTCATCAGCATAACCATAATAAAATCTGCGTATGTAGCTGGAAGCTGTTCTATTTAAATTTATTTTAAGCTCAATTACACAGTCTGAGAGCTGAGATAAGGCCCAGGCCGTTTCACATTGTGAGCCCCCTCGTCGTTTGGGAAGAGGGGTATAAAAATATCTTAATATAAAGAAAGACGTACATCCTTGGTTAAGGTGAGGCCTCCCCTGTGAAATGAGGCTGTATCCAAATGACCCTGCTGGTCCCTTCCCTTGCAGATCCTGTACGCAACTGAATGTCACAATGAGTCCTTGTTGAATCCATGCAAGTTGAAGGCCTACTGTATGGATGTGGTGTTTGCTATTGTGAAATAACTAGTGCATGATGCATGTACAGTCAACTGTGTTAACTATGAATACTTGATGGTGTTTCAGGTTCCAGAATTCAGTCTCACATTTTTCAGCCACGTGGTAACTGCTTTTCTTTTCTTATTTAGCAGAAGCACAGCCCAGCTTGCCTTATTTTAGCACAGTTATATGCTCAGTAACTTTGTTTTGTTTTCATGAAACTCCAGCTGAAACTTCTGCATCTCTGAACTGGTTTAAGCTGAGAAAGATTAGCCATAATTTAAAGTTATGTTTTCTTTAGAGTAGCTTTTCTCAGGCAGTTATCCGTGGACCTCAGATGTTTGTAAACTATACCTAAATGTTTGCAAACTACACCTAAAATATGCAAACAGGTCTGCTATTAATTTTATATGAGACTGTGTCTGAGTTTATGTTTTTATATCTGTATTTTAGTTTATCTTTATTCAACATATATTAGGGGTACACAGAATTAGTTGTACATGTAATTCTAAAGGGATCTGCCATTTCTGATAGTTTCAGAAACACTACATTAAACATTGGTACACCTGAATTATAACCAGATTTATTTTACAGATGAGTTTTAAAACAAATAAACATTTTAAATTGTCAGGTAGTTTGGTGATGCTGTGGAATGCATTCAGCTCAAAAACATCAGCCATTGCCTCATATTTCTATATACAGCAAGAATAGCACCACTGTTAATAGGAATAGAACCAAACATGTTGAATAAGATCAGGTTGTGAATAGGGCTGACATGCCTAACTATGTAAAACAATCGGTCAGTCAAGGTGAGGTTATGCATGGGACTGACACGCCTACATATGTAAAACAGTCAATCTGTCAGTCAGTACCCTTTAGCTCCCCAAAAGAGCGTAGCCTTCAGCAGACGCAAGCCAAGTCCTCTTGTCACATGACATCAGCAGAAGATCTTTCCATGTCTTTCTCATCAGTTTCATTGCAGTCTTCAGTTCCCTTCTCCATCATGTAAAACAGCTTGCTACTGAAACTATGACTGCAAAAGCACATAAAAGCGAAAGTGAACTCCGTGGAGGCCAGCTGCATTAGTGGCCCCCATATCTTTGACATGTGAAAAAGCAAAACATGTGTTGATCATATTGCTGTGGCTTAGTATTGATAGCTGCTGTAACCTAAAGCACACTTACCAGGGCTTCTTAACCCTTTTTTTTTGCACCATGGACCCCTTTGATTGTCCAGTGAAGGCTATGGACCCCTTTTATTGTCTGACGAAGGCTTTGGACCCCTTTCATTGTCCAATGAAGGCTATGTACCCCTTTGATTGTCCGATGAAGGCTATGTACCCCTTTGATTGTCCGATGAAGGCTATGTACCCCTTTGGTTGTCCAATGAAGCCTATGGACCCCTTTCATTGTCCAATGAAGGCTATGTACCCCTTTGATTGTCCGATGAAGGGTATGTACCCCTTTGATTATCCAATGAAGGCTATGGGACCCCTTTGATTGTCCAATGAAGGCTATGGGACCCCTTTGATTGTCCAATGAAGGCTATGGGACCCCTTTGATTGTCCAATGAAGGCTATGGACCCCTTTGATTGTCCAATGAAGCCTATGGACCCCTTTCATTGTCCAATGAAGGCTATGAGTCCCTTTGATTGTCCGATGAAGGCTATGTACCCCTTTGATTGTCCAATGAAGGCTATGGACCCCTTCTTGTAAAAAATGTACATGACAGCATAATTAAAAATGTTATATTTTAGGTTATGTACATGGACCCATTAGAATCCATTCCTGGACCCACAATGGATCCATAGACCACAGGTTAAGAAACCTTACTCTATACACTTAAAATCAAGTTCTGGTTATGTCAACAATTTTGAAAAGAATTACTACAGTTACTACTAACATCACTGCCAGTTGCATTCTCCACAGCATTTAATATTTCTTATTCTGAACTATTATTGAAATTGGCCTGCAGCTTTTTACCATATTTTATTTAGCATTTGATATTTGTTTGAGGACATAACACTTTTCATTTGACTAGGCCAGAGGTTTTCGCATTTTTAGAACTAAGGACCAGCATTTCAGAAAGTTGCAGATCTCCTGTATCTTGTGACAGTGGTGCAGCCCTTTGGCCCTGCTTACAATTTAAGGAGTCATATCACATGGTTTCTTTTTCAGTTTTTTTCTTCAACCCATAAGGCTGTTTACCACAAAGAGCCCATAAGGCTGTTTTCACAAAGAGCATATAAGGCTGTTTACCACAAAGAGCCCATAAGGCTGTTTTCACAAAGAGCATATAAGGCTGTTTACCACAAAGAGCCCATAAATTGTTTACTACAAAGAACCCATAGGGTTGTTTACAACAAATGCTGTTCATTTCCATTCTTTCTCTTTCCAATCTGGATGGATGTGGAAAAAAAATCGAAAAAAGGTAATTCGTCTTAAGAGGACAAAAGACAAAGAAAATAGCCAACGTTACGACCACAAGGCCTTTGTCAGGGAAAGGAAAGAAAGTGAAGGCTAGATAGGACACATAAGAACCTAAATAAATATAAAAAAATATAAAAATTAAACCTAGGTACTTCCCTGAAGGAAACTTCCCGCAAACCGATTGGCGTGCCCGGAAAAGGAACCCATGTGCAAACAAATATCTTTCCAATCTGCAATTCCTATCTCTTTCAGAACCATTTCTATAACTCAGTTTGTTTTCTTGGAAATCCTCGTTGTTTTGTGCCTTAACTTTGTTCAGCACAAGCCTGTCACAAGTTTCTTGACCTTGATTTTATGGAGGGGTAATTCTTGCTTTGCTGTACTTGTAGACTGGGGGGTGGTGGTCATAATTTTATGGATTTTTTTTTAGGTCATTTTACCATTGTTCACAAAAAAGTCTGTGCTGAAGCCTGTTTGAAAACTGCTGGATTAGATTCATAACATTCCTTATACTGAAACATTGAAGAGAAAAGCATTGCTGCCTTACTTATATATGACATTATATGTACCTTAACAAATAATATTTCTGTCATGTTTGTCAGCAAATAACATAAATAATATCTAATAATTCATCTTGTAAATTGTCTGTCTCTTTTTTAATGTTAATTATCTGGCATGCTGCCTGTGTTGTCACACCACAAAATTGTAACTTGTCTCTATACCTGACATTCTTCTGTAATAATGATGAAGAGTACTTTTGTTAATGTGAGCAGTTTTGAGATGTTCGTGTTTTGTAAGAGTCCAGCTTGTCTGTTATCAAATGATAGGGTTACATGTGTCAAAAATGATTTTAAGACCCTTAAAGTGTATCAGAAAGTGGGTCCCAAAGACGCAGCAATAGAGAATGCAGTCAGCGACCCATAGCTTGACTGCTTGCGTCAGGGTCAGCGAACCAGAGCTGACCAAGACCCTACTCCACCTCCACGTGGTGGTCCTGGAAACAGGCTGCATCACTGCAGTCTGGCTGAGAGAGTAGGGATCGAAGAGGGAAGGCAAACCCGGTCCCAAAAAATGCTGTGCTGAAGTCGGATGTGCCGGCCGAAAGGCGCAGATATCGCAGCTCCGCTGTAAACAAACACAACGCAACCAACGTCCTTTTCAGGATGAACGAGGAAGAAGAAGTATCAGAAAGTGGTGATGTTATTCTGAATCATGGAAACCAGCACCACCGCCCTTCAGGTCCCCAAGGAGCATAGGCCGTCAACAAACTTGTGCCAATTCTTCCTGTCCTGTGCCATCAGGTCAAGGTCTTTTTCATCCCTTTTATGTCTGTTCCAGTTCTCTTCTCCATGTGGTCTTTGGTCTCACTCTACCTCTCTTGTCCATACTATCTACCTCTCTTGTCCATACTGTCTACCTCTCTTGTCCATACTATCTACCTCTCATGTCCATACTGTCTACCTCTCTTGTCCATACTATCTACCTCTCTTGTCCATACTATCTACCTCTCTTGTCCATACTGTCTACCTCTCTTGTCCATACTATCTACCTCTCTTGTCCATACTGTCTACCTCTCTTGTCCATACTGTCTACCTCTCTTGTCCATACTGTCTACCTCTCTTGTCCATACTATCTACCTCTCATGTCCATACTGTCTACCTCTCTTGTCCATACTATCTACCTCTCTTGTCCATACTATCTACCTCTCTTGTCCATACTATCTACCTCTCTTGTCCATACTATCTACCTCTCTTATCCATACTGTCTACCTCTCTTGTCCATACTGTCTACCTCTCTTGTCCATACTGTCTACCTCTCTTGTCCATACTGTCTACCTCTCTTGTCCATACTGTCTACCTCTCTTGTCCATACTGTTTTTGTTGAAGTATTTTGTGGCTTGACATTTCTACAGGTTGGGGCACCCTGCTCCATGCCCAACCCTCCTTAGTAGTTGTTTGTGACATGTATTTGTAGGTAGCAGTGTTACTATTCCGTGCTCCCATTTTGGGCTCTGGTAACACACAGGTGATGGATATAGCACTGGAATTTAAACATCAATCAATCAATACCCTTTAGCTCCCCGGGAAGCATAGGCCTTTAACAAACACATGCCAAGACTTCCTGTCCCGTGCCATCCCCTCAAGTTCTTTCCATGTTTTCCTCATCATTTTCACCTCTGTATCCAGCTCTCCTCTCCATGTGTTTTTTTGGTCTACCTCTGCCTCTCTTTCCCTGTGGATTCCAGAACAAGGACTACCTTGTAATGCTATCAACAGGTTTCCTCAATGTGTGTCCTATCCATCGCCAGCGTCTTCTTCTCAACTCTTGTTCCACTGGCACTTGTCTGGTTCTTGTCATCAATTCCACATTTGTGACTTTGTCATACCATTTCAGTCCTTCTATTCTACGCAAGCACCCGTTTATAAAAGTCTGTAGCTTTTTGGTTGTTGTTTTTGTTGTTCTCCATGTCTCAGAGCCATACAATAAGACTGAATTCACATTTGAGTTGAAGATTCTTATTTTCGTGTTGGACTTGATTTTTCTTGTTCTCCATATGTTTCCCAATGCAATGAAAGCTCTTCTTGCTTTTTGTATTCTTATTTTGATATCACTGTCTGTCCCTCCAACTTTGTCTATATTACTTCCAAGATATGTGTACGATTCTACATCTTTTAGTGGTGTTTCTTCAAGTTCAACATTGTTATCATTTCTTGCATTTATTCTCATAATCTTTGCCTTTTCCCTGTGTATTTTCAGGCCCACTTGTGACCTCTCATCGAGAATTTTCATTTTCTCTTGCATCTGATTATGGTTATGGGACAGAAGAGCCAAGTCATCTGCAAAATCCAGATCATCAAGCTGTTTAGTCAGATTCCACTGGATTCCATTTCTGTTGTGGGATGTCGATGTTTTCATAACCCAATCTATTGCTAGTAAGAAAAGAAATGGAGACAAGAGGCATCCCTGTCTCACTCCCGTTCTAATCCTAAACGGTTCTGTAAGTTGTACTTCATGAAGAACTCTGCATGTCATGTCTTCATAGGTCTTCTTTATTAAGTTAATGATCTTCATGGGAACTCTGTAATGCCTCATCAGTTTCCAAAGTGATTCTCTGTCTACACTGTCAAATGCCTTTTCGTAGTCCACGAATCCGATGTAAAGCGGTGAATTCCATTCCAGACTTTGTTCAACTATTATTCTCAATGTGGCTATCTGGTCTGTACAGGGTCTATTTTGTCGAAAACCTGCTTGTTCATCTCTCAGTTGCTTGTCTATGGACTTTTTTAATCTCTCAAGGATGATTCTGTTTAATTCTTTTCCTAGCACTGACAGTAACATTATTTCTCTATAATTTGTGCACTCTTGTAAATTTCCCTTCTTAGGCAACTTGACCAGATAACCTTCCTTCCATTCTGCTGGTATTTCCTCTCTCTCCCAGACTTTGCCAAGTAGTTTGTATAATATCTCTGTAGAGGTATGAATATCTGTTTTGACGGCCTCTGCTAGAATGCCATCTGGACCAGTTGCTTTTCCATCTTTCAGAATCTTTATGGCTTTCTTTATTTCTTCTCTACTTGGTCGTTCACAGCTGATTTGTAGCTCCTCTTCTGCTGGCTGGATGTCTGGGGGATTAGTTGGAGATGGTCTATTGAGAAGTTCCTCAGAATGTTCTGTCCATCTCTTTATTTGTTCTTGTATATTACTAAGCAATTTTCCATTCTTATCTTTTATGAGGCCATTTGCTTGCTTATATTTCCCTGTTAGCTTCTTTGTGTTGTTGTACAGGTCCCTCATATTTCCTTTGGCTGCAGCTTCCTCTGCTTCCCTTGCCAAACTCTTCAATATACTTCCTCTTGTCTCTTGATGTTTCTTCTTACTTCTTTGTTTGCTTCTATGTACACTTCATGAGCCTTGGCTTTGGAGCTTCTGGTTTTGCTTCTGTTTAAATCTGCTTTCTTGTTTTTCCTGTCTTCTATCTTGGTAATGGTTTCTGTTGTTATCCATGCTTTGTGCCGATGTTCTCTTTTTCTCAGTACTTCTTCACGTGTCTCGTTCCATATATTTTTTACTTGTTGCCAGTGGTCTTTCGTATCTGCTTCATCTTCCAGCTGTTGGAGTACTTTGTATTTGTTGGACACTGTGATAGAAAATGTTTCTCTTATTTCCTGATTTCTTAGATAGTCCGCATTGTACTGTTATCTATAGCTATATACTGTTGTAAATTTCTTGAGTTTTAATTTTGTTTTAGCCAACAGAAGATGGTGGTCTGATACCACATCTGCTCCTCTACATACTTTTACATCATGCAATGATGACCTAAACTTCTTACTTATGCATATGTGATCAATCTGATTCTCAGTTTTGTGGTCAGGTGATATCCATGTTGCTTTATGTATTCTTTTATGTGGAAATATGCTTCCTCCTATAGCTAGTGGAATTTAAACATGGTTGTCTCTGAATTTGATGTTTCATATTTTTTTTTTTAAATAAAATTTTGCCTCGATTTGACTACCTACCAGACACATCAGTTGGGTAGACTGTACAAGGCAAACAAAGTAGAGGATAACCCAAAGAAACATGAAAATGCAGAACAGAAAAATATGTTTTGAAGTTCTGGACTGCCCTGGCAAACAGCAGACTGATGTCTGGAAGGCTTTTTTTTTTTTTTTAAACCTCATATTCCTCAAGCAAGCAAAGTTCTGAATGAAATGCATTTCATATCATTATCCCTGTTCCTATTAAAAAAAAAACATCAAATTCTTTTGACTTAACACATAGAAACTTTAAGAAAACAGGATGTTTTTTTGGTTTTTTTAAAATAAAGTTTTGCCTCATTTTGGCGAGGCGCGTCCCGTTCAACCTAGTTGGTTATATTAGGGCGCATGTCCAAATATGAAAGACCCTTGGGTCTAATATTAGGTATTTCTTTTGATAGCATCAACAGACAAAGGCTGTGAACTTATTAATAGAGACTGTAATGTCTTCTTTATGTGATTGATCTTGTAGGTCAGGGAAATCAGGATGTCTAGCAGATGTGTATTTTATATGAACATTCGCACATTATAAGACTAAATTACTTTATGAGGATCAGCAGCATATAATTACGTGAAAGATCCAGACATATACCCATGGAGTAAGATGTTAGGAAAGGAGGGTGTTGGATAGGAAGTCTTCTGTGAGCATCAGAAAGCAGCCCTTGTTTCAGTAACCAGAAAGTTGAAGAAATAACACAAGGATGCTGTTAAACTCTTGTGTAGTTGTTAACTCATACTGGCTACTAGTTGTTGAATCACGCTTTATTTGTTAAATGACGTGAATGTCCACCAGTTGATAAATGTAGATGTTGGGACTGGTGTAGTAAAGTGTAACGATTGTCAACTCATTAAACCCAGCACAGTTTTGGTCATACAGGTCATCTTGTCCTGGAACGTGATGAGGCTCCGACAAGAATGTGAGTGTAGACAATGAGTGTGTATATGAATGTCAGAACGCGAATGGTAGAATGATTCGATAGAGTTGACAAGTTGGTAGTACATCACTCATACTCACACTGTTTGAATTCAAGAAGTACTGGAACTACGGTGGTTTTTTTATAACATTTAATGAGACGCACACTTGGACAGTACGTGTATGGTTACAGGAACAAATGTCGACATAGACAGCATAATGTTGATCACAGGCATATCATCTTAAGTTAGCATTCATGCTTGGCAAATATCATAATGGAGCATTCGTAAATAAGCATTCAGAGTTCCATCATGTAAATCATCTGGCTTTACTGACAGGGCACGTCAGACCATAACCAATATATAGGAAGGCTCCTAGACCTAACCTCGTCTAGCGAATATCCCTTCACGTAAAGTTCAATATATATATTTTCCATAAAGATATAGGAATCCCAGACATGGGTTCTCACATGTAGCAGTGATCTCTTGGTTCATCGAGCGATAGTACAGGCATCCCTTTTTCTCACTCGATAAATACAAAGTATATGAATTTCAACATGGCTGTTCTTCTCTCGTGAGTTTCACTCACTATAGGATCCAGACCAAAATTGGTCATTCGTTAAATGTCCTCATTTCTTCATAACTTCTGTCACAGAGGTAATTGAATAATATCATATAATCTAGTGCTGATACATAGGAATGTCATCTTCCTTTGAATAAATATTCTTTTCAAAAGTACCACTGTGCATCTGTTTATCGACAACGATGGCGAAGCCCAAGTTCATAATAAATTGTGGTTTTACCTTTCTATGCGAAATATAACTTTGCCATTCCTTGGCAAAAGAGAATAAACACTGGGGTAAAGTACATACAACATGTCTAAATGACTATCACTTTTCCCCATCTACTTATGGATCACTTTTTCGGCGATAGGCCGGCTACCACAAAATTCTACATCCAGACAGGATGACAGCCATGAATCACACCCCTTGCTAGCGATACTTCCGCTGCATAGCCTTTGACCTTTTCTAGCGACAACCAACATAGTTCGACTTAGAAATGTAAAGATATCCATATATAAGACAGACTCGTCCTACTCATACAAACACTACGTATAAATTCAGGCCATAGATATACTGAAGCAAGAACAATCTATTCCTACCCAGCCAAAGAATAAATCGCAGTAGGCCTAAATTCGTCCGCGGAGTCCGATCGAAGATGACGGGACTCATTTCAAGGGAAGTAACTCAAAAATGACTTCTCCTTAAGCACTTACAAAGGAAATACTTTGTTTACAAAATATTTGCGAACATAATAAGTATATAAATGTATTATATTGCAAGATAGTAAAAATTGCCCTTTACAGTCTTACCACACCTCCCGGGAAAAAAAAAATAAAAATTTTTTTTTTAAATACATCTAGGAGCACCATACAATAGGCTCAAAACGCAAGAATACTGCGCAGATGCAAATATCAGGAATAACTATAATTCCTAATATGACCGGTGAGAATATATCTCAAAATCTGAGAGAAATTGTTTCTCTACGAATAAATGTTTCCAGGAAGGTGTGATGTACGTATAATACAATTCTGGTAATTATACAATGCATATCAAAAATTCACACTATAATCTTAAATTTATGATTTATGAAGAAACAATCATCAAAGAACAGCGGTGAATAAACATCAATAAACCGCTAAGTAGAGATACCATCATTCTATTATTAAATTACAAATGTGTATCTTAGTAAAGAAACAAAAAATAACTGTTGTAAAGTTATACATATTAAAAAGATCCAATATTTAACAGTTAAGTGGCATCATGTGGGCATCTGGACAGAATGTCCGCCATCACATTTTCTGAACCACGGATAGCTCGTACCGAAAAATGAAAAGGTTGAAGAGCGATTGCGTATCGAGTTGATCTCGAGCTCTTCAAGTTCTTACTTTGGATAGCCGTAAGAGCTTTTTGGTCAGTTTCCACCACGAAATGCGCGCCCAGAAGGAATCTTTGGAGTTTGAGAATTGACCAAACCATTGCCAATAATTCACGGTCTAAAACCGAGTAATTCCTTTCTGCAGCATTAAGTTTTCTGGATATATACATTACAGGATGCAGAGTTCCAGAGTACTCTTGCATTAGTGCCGCTCCAATCCCAGTGGATGAAGCGTCACTACGAAGAACGAATGTCTTATCTGTTGTAGGTAACACTAAAATAGGTGGTGATGAAAACATAGTTTTGATCTTCTCTAGTGAAGATTGGCATTCATGAGACCAGTGAACCATGTTAGGCGACCCTTTCTTTAATAGTGTAGAGAGAGAGGTGCCATGATAGAGGACAGATTCGGAATGAAACGTCCATAAAATTGTATGAGACCTAAAAGACTTCGCACTTGCTTTTTAGTCCTAGGGATAGAGATGTTAAGTATCTTAGTGATATTATGGTCTTCTGTCTTCAAGAAACCGTGACCTACTCGATGGCCTAAGAAAGCAATTTCGCTAAAGCCAATACAAGCTTTAGATGGTTTTGCTGTCAGGTTATACTCACGCAAAGTTGATAATAATTCAACTAACCCTGAATAGTGATCTTCCCAAGTATCGCTGAAAAGACAGATGTCGTCTAGATAAGCAATGACATCTGACCGATACGATAGGATTCGACGCATCATGCGTACAAATGTAGCTGGTGCGTTCATAAGGCCGAAAGGCATAAAATTCCATTGGAAAAGGCCTCTGGGAGTAGAGAAAGCGGTAAGAGGTTTGGCGCGTTCGGATAATGGAACTTGCCAATATCCTTTAGACAAATCAAGTTTAGTGAAAAAATGCGATTTAGAAAGACGAGTAAGTAACTCTTCTAGTAAAGGCATAGGTTCAGCATCGAACTTCGTAACTTGATTCAATTTGCGATAGTCAACGCAAAGACGTATGTTATTGTCTTTTTTTCGAACAATAACCATCGGCGAAGAATATGCAGAAGTGGATGGTTCGATTATTTGTAAATCTATCATTTCATCCAACTCCTTTTCAACCTGTGTTTGGAAATGTATAGGGATAGGATAAGGTCTAACCCTAATTGGAGTATGTTCAGTTAGAACAATGTCATGCTCAATGACATGAGTTTGTCCAGGGATGTCAGTGAGGACATCCTGAAATGTTTGTAACATAGACGAAACTTGTCGCCGTTCTCCTAGAGACAAATCAGGAGAAACAGTAACGTCTTTCCATGATTCACTAGAATGAAGTGGGATCATTGGAAGCGGAAGATTAACATCCGAAAAACTTGTTTCCTCATCCTGTATTACAGACAGTGATGAGTAATGACCATGTTTGACATGAGAATCGTCCGTTGCCTGGAAAATAGGCTGTAGATAGTCAGGACGTTCATGGAACTCCGTAAGCATATTGATGTGGAAGGTTTTATGCTTCCCGTTAATATCGACGATGTAGTCAACATCTGAAATTTTCGATATTATATCGTACGGACCTTTCCAACTAATAAGGAGTCTATTTTCACGACAAGGTAGCAAAACAAATGCTTTGTCACCAGGACAAAGTTGTCGTAAAGTTCTCTTCTTATTAGCAAATTGTCTTGCCTTCTGCTTAGCAAATTCAGAAGAGGACGTTGCCAATTTGCATGCTTCGATAATCTTTTGTCTCAGCGCGATGACATACTCGTAAGAAGATTTTGTGTCATCGTCAATATTGTCAGCTGTTATAAGATCATGCAGCAAAGACATTGGGCCGCGCGGTCGCGCGCCAAAGACAAGTTCAAAGGGAGAAAACCCTGTATGTTCATTGGGGACCTCTCTATACGCGAAGAGGGCCGCGGGTAAAACCCTATCCCAATCTTGAGGATGATCCTCAGTTATCTTCCCTAATAAGTTCTTAAGTGTTCTATTTAGTCGCTCGACCATCCCATTGGACATAGGATGATAGATGCTACTCAAAGATCTCTCTATCTGTAGAGTAGACATTACTTGAGACATGGTATCCGATATCAGTTGGGTGCCATGATCTGATAATATTTCTCCGGGGAATCCCAGCCGAGAAAATATAAGCCAAAGAGCATCTGCAATGTCAGCGGTAGTAATGCTCTTTAGAGGGATAGCCTCTGGCCAACGTGTGCACATGTCTACACACGTTAAGATAAACTGATGTCCTCTAGCAGATTTGATCTTGAATGGACCAATGATGTCTATCGCCATTTTCTGGAATGGACGAATAGGAATATCTGCAGCCTGAATAGGCGCAGCATGACGAGGACCTTTGGATTTGACTTCTTGACATACTTTACAGGATCGACAATAGATCCGTATGTCCTTGTTCACAAAAGGCCAAAAGAAAGCCGCAAGAACTCTTGACTTTGTACGGGAAAAAACCCATGTGACCAGCACACTGAGAGTCGTGTGCATGTTGTAAGATCTTAACTCTCAAATTCTTGGGTACAAGAATCTGAGAATGACTTGACTTAGTGGAGTCTTGCACCATACGTACAAGTACGCCATTCTTCATTGTAATCCAAGATTTACAATTTGAATCTTTATTCGGATCACCTTTCGTTACAAGAGTGAAGAATTTCTTAAGAGTCGGATCTTCTTCTTGTTGTTTTATAAACGAGTCACGAGAAATTACCAAGGGATCATCTTGGTTATGCACTTCATTATCTTCAATAGATGAAGTTTCAGGCATATTGAGAGCTTGAGCTCTAGTGACTACCGCATTAGCAGATTGCATATTTTGATTTTCCCAAACGGAAATTTGCTCCGGAGTGCATTCTTTGACTCCGTGAATGCGACCGATGATAAGATCAGCGATCGGATTCGGCAAAAGACATGCGTGTACATCTCCTGTGAAGAAAGGAGTAGCAATCCTAATGATAGCGGTAGAGTATTTCTCTATGGTGCCGCCAAATGTTACGCATTTGACTACTTTGCCTGTAGAATGAGAAGGATCTATGAGTGACTGCCTAACCCCAATAGTTGTGCATCCAGAATCAAAAAGTACTGAGACTGGATTGTCATTTACTAAACCTTTGTGTAAGACAAGAGAACCTCTCCCATCATGCGCGATTGACGCAGGAAGAGCGGGAAGAGGATGGCCACAGCTTAAAGTAGACACTGTGGTTGGCTCAAATAATGTTTTGCATTGGGGGCACTGAGATGCTCTCCCAAAATCAAAAGCGGCACATGCCATATTATTAGAGTCATCATTATCTTTATTTTGTTTATAGGCTTCGTGGGACTCTTGCTGTGCAGAGTTCGCCTGGTAATGAGCTTTATGTTTTTTGAATTGTGCTCTACCTCTGTTATTATTGCCTCTGTACTTATCATTGTTTCCACTATTATAACCCCTACACGGGTTTGAATCATAGCTCCTTTGGTTACTATCATCATATTCATTATAATGAGTATCTCGGTAATTATGATCTTGTTGTCTCCATGAAGGAAAACTTGGATAGTTTCTAGAATGACTTCCTTTGCGAAAGTTCCTGTAATTATGACCACCCCTGAATCGAGGGCTGTCAGCTCTTCTCCAGGTATTCGAAGAAGAACCCTGAAATGATTGGTTACCTTGGTTCTGATAACTGTAATAGTTACCTTTTTTATTAAACTTATTTTGAGGTCCTTGGAATTTGTGAGAGTGATTAGGGTTGTATGGTGTTGCAGAAGCAACTGGCATACCTTCTTTAACCTTACTGTTGCTAATAGCTACGTCCGGATGTGCAGTGACGTATTGGGTACAATACTGTTCCATTTCTTTTAGAGACTTAGGTTTACGCTCATGTAAGAATTCGAGGAAAGGTTTATTTATACTTGACATAATCTTGTCTCTGAGTATCAAGTCCATAAGGGCTTCATAAGTCTTTTCTGTTTTGGATAGCTCAATCCAACGATCAAATGTAAGACGTGTCCTTGCAATGAATTCTGAGAATTCTACACCTGCCTCAGGCACCATTGTCTTAAACAACTTCCGATAACCCTCTTCAGACAACTGATACTTCTTTAATAAGGCTGCCCTAATAACATCATAGTTATCTTTGTCAGCCTCTTCAACCAAACTTAAACTAGTCAGAGAATCACCTTTCAGATTTTCTGATAACTGGTTAGCATATTGTGATTTGTCCACATTATGTGCTCGACACGAGCGTTCAAATCTATTTAGCCAGAATGTTATGTCATCACTGGAAGGGTTGAACGCTGGTACCTTGACCTTGTAAGTAAAGGGTTTACCATTACCACCAGATGCTTGATTAACATTACTTATGTTTGTTAACTTTAACTTTTCTAACTCAAATGCTAAAAGTTCTTTTTGGTGTTCATGTTCTCTTATTGCTTTTTTCTCTTCTGCAGCAGCTTCATCTCTTCTTTTCTCTTTTTCCATTTCCATCTGGAATCTTTTTTCATCAGTCTGTATCTGCAATTTCTTTTGTTCATAGTCTCTTTGTAATTTTTTTTCCTCAGCTTCTAATTTTTTCTCCTCAGCTGCTAATTTCTTTTCTTCAATCAATGCTTTTCTTTCTTCAGCAGCCAATGCTTTGTCATATTGAGCAACTGCCCATTCTTCTAATTGCTGACCAGTCTTATCAAGAACCTTGCCTTGTGTGATAAAATAATCTAAAGTAGACATCTTGTCTAATAAGATCAGTAATTTGCAAAAGTAAATAAATTCACTTTCTTAGTCTTAATCAAAGACCTTGTATGATAACTTTGTAACCTGTGGAAAATAGTACTTAACTATCCCAATCACTGTGGGAAACAAGCCTTACAAAGGTCTTGTATAAATCCTTATATAATAACAGCTATAAGTTGCTGGTTCACTCTATAATATAAGTGCAGTGCACCAGAAATAGTGTTTTATATCATCAACTGTGTACCTTTAGTAATAGCAATTAACTATCAGTTGATTCTTGTACATCAATTTATATGATCAACTATATTTTAAATAGTGTATGTCGATCAGGCACAAAACAAAACAGTTATACAGGAGAACATGAAAACATTTGCGGAGATGAAATAAATCAAATGGGAAAAACAATAAAAGATAAACCGCAAGAGGATAACAAATACAAATAACGCCACAGTATATAAATATAAATTGAGAATAGAACTGAAAGATAGAATAGGGTAGACCAACAAATTACAAACAAATCAAAACAAACTAAAGAACAGAGGAATATTACAAAAACAACAATGAGTACAGTCTTCACAGCTAACACTAATAGCAACAGCTGTCGCAGCAAATTTTCAATCAAGAAAATTGCACCTATAGAAACGCACACATCAGACCCTCTATTACGTGGGATACAAAACAACAACCCGCTGGATACAAACAAATATCACATATAAATATTTAAACATAAATACATAAATGCATAAATAGTATGGCAATATGATGTAAATAGAGTGTTGCAGAAAGAATGTGTTGTAAAGAAGGCTCAGTTACACTGCCTAATAGTACAGTACTGTGGTACTTTATTAAACAAATACTTCTGGTCTAATTATTTTTAATTCAACACAGAAATAGAAGCTCCATCGTTGATGTGAATGATAACAATCGATGTAGGACTTCTCAGTTCAATAACATTTCCTTTCGCAAACACTGTCAAATATTCTCCAGTCCTGATGTGTAATGTTCTATGTTTCAACCAAGCTTGCTGTGTAACACTGTCAGTTGTGTGGCAAATGTCCAACGAACCAAATGTCAACAAACGCTGACCTAGTTACTGCATACTGTCGACAGGACAGGTCACGCTGACATCACTGTAGAGTTGTACTGCTGATGTATTTGTGTGTCGTAACAGACCCCAAGGAACGTCTGGTCTCAGTAGTTTACTTCTCAATATGGTCACTGTGCAGGTTGACCCAGGAAGCTGGCACACCAGTTGTTAAACTCTTGTGTAGTTGTTAACTCATACTGGCTACTAGTTGTTGAATCACGCTTTATTTGTTAAATGACGTGAATGTCCACCAGTTGATAAATGTAGATGTTGGGACTGGTGTAGTAAAGTGTAACGATTGTCAACTCATTAAACCCAGCACAGTTTTGGTCATACAGGTCATCTTGTCCTGGAACGTGATGAGGCTCCGACAAGAATGTGAGTGTAGACAATGAGTGTGTATATGAATGTCAGAACGCGAATGGTAGAATGATTCGATAGAGTTGACAAGTTGGTAGTACATCACTCATACTCACACTGTTCGAATTCAAGAAGTACTGGAACTACGGTGGTTTTTTTATAACATTTAATGAGACGCACACTTGGACAGTACGTGTATGGTTACAGGAACAAATGTCGACATAGACAGCATAATGTTGATCACAGGCATATCATCTTAAGTTAGCATTCATGCTTGGCAAATATCATAATGGAGCATTCGTAAATAAGCATTCAGAGTTCCATCATGTAAATCATCTGGCTTTACTGACTGGGCACGTCAGACCATAACCAATATATAGGAAGGCTCCTAGACCTAACCTCGTCTAGCGAATATCCCTTCACGTAAAGTTCAATATATATATTTTCCATAAAGATATAGGAATCCCAGACATGGGTTCTCACATGTAGCAGTGATCTCTTGGTTCATCGAGCGATAGTACAGGCATCCCTTTTTCTCACTCGATAAATACAAAGTATATGAATTTCAACATGGCTGTTCTTCTCTCGTGAGTTTCACTCACTATAGGATCCAGACCAAAATTGGTCATTCGTTAAATGTCCTCATTTCTTCATAACTTCTGTCACAGAGGTAATTGAATAATATCATATAATCTAGTGCTGATACATAGGAATGTCATCTTCCTTTGAATAAATATTCTTTTCAAAAGTACCACTGTGCATCTGTTTATCGACAACGATGGCGAAGCCCAAGTTCATAATAAATTGTGGTTTTACCTTTCTATGCGAAATATAACTTTGCCATTCCTTGGCAAAAGAGAATAAACACTGGGGTAAAGTACATACAACATGTCTAAATGACTATCACTTTTCCCCATCTACTTATGGATCACTTTTTCGGCGATAGGCCGGCTACCACAAAATTCTACATCCAGACAGGATGACAGCCATGAATCACACCCCTTGCTAGCGATACTTCCGCTGCATAGCCTTTGACCTTTTCTAGCGACAACCAACATAGTTCGACTTAGAAATGTAAAGATATCCATATATAAGACAGACTCGTCCTACTCATACAAACACTACGTATAAATTCAGGCCATAGATATACTGAAGCAAGAACAATCTATTCCTACCCAGCCAAAGAATAAATCGCAGTAGGCCTAAATTCGTCCGCGGAGTCCGATCGAAGATGACGGGACTCATTTCAAGGGAAGTAACTCAAAAATGACTTCTCCTTAAGCACTTACAAAGGAAATACTTTGTTTACAAAATATTTGCGAACATAATAAGTATATAAATGTATTATATTGCAAGATAGTAAAAATTGCCCTTTACAGATGCCCATATAAGGACAATGAAGACATATGGAGAACTGAAACAGAATACCAAGGAAAAGATGATTAGGGTAAATCTGAACGTCTGTGCTCCACAGGAAGCTGATATTCAAAGATAAATATTTGTATTTGCTGACTGTTTACATCAGAATTGGTCCAGGACAACTATCTAAATGCTGTAAGTGAAGAGAGTATTGAAACTGATGCTGCTACCTATTATTAAATTTCATTTGTCTCGTATGATTGAGTCTTCTGACAAAATTTTATGTATTGTTTTTTTTTTAAGCATGCTAGGAAGATGTGACCATTGAAAAGATCGTTTGAACAGAAATTAACAAATTATATATTTCAGCTGATGATAGGCTTACTGGGGAATCAAACACAGGACTGTCTGAACCCTCACCTCACTACGAGGCAGTGGCACTGTTCTGATGGTCCTGGTTTGATTCCCTGGGAAGCCTATCACTTTTCTTACTTTTCTGTTGTCTAGTTTTCTACTTCTTTGTTTCTCACGATTGCCTGCAACATACCCATATATGTGTATTATCTAGGGTTCGCAGGCCTCAGGTTTCAATCTTTCTTTGTTTCAGCTTTGAAGCTGCCTATCACAAATTCATAGTATTTAACCGAGCTGTCCGTTGTTTTTGTTGTTTTTTTTTTTACATTTTTCCTTGTAATTTTGCTTTCTTGTCATGTAGCCAAACCATACTAAAATGTATGCTGTCTGAATTTTTTTTATTATTATTATTGCTGGCGCTTAAAATGTTTTGCAGTTAAACATGTTTGAATTAAGATGCTTTAATCAAATGTAACAGTTTCTCATAAATTTGTTGAGTCAGTGGAACATTGAATTGAATAAGCCAGTGTCTTGTTCTGTTACACGTCATTTCTTTGAGTCAAACACCTTTTTACATTAATTCTCACTCAGTCCTGATCATTACTAACTCCTCTGCTTATGTTACTGGGTCAAATGATCTGATGAAGTTGCAAGACAACCCATTTTTGATATCTTCACCAGCATTTGATCAACAGACTGTCAGCTCTAGTGTGTCTTTCAGTCAGTCTCAGTCCATGATGCAACCATTGTCAGGTGCTGTTTTAAGCTCTCAGGCTGTGCAGAATCCACCAGTCAACCATTCATCTGCTTCTACTTCTGCTTTGGCTAACCACCAGCTTAATTTTGGCCTGATGACTTCTGGTTTTGGCATTTTGTCCAATCAGACTGCATCTAATCCTAATGTGCAGCCTGGCCAGTACATGCCATTTAGCCAACTTTCCGTTCATGGCTTCCACCAGAAAACGGCACCAATGTCAAGCATAGTGCAAGCTCCAGCAGCTTCAGATCAGCTCTTATCCCCAACAAAATCCATGCCAAGTTTTTCTACCAAAGTAGGCCTTGCAGTCGAGCCCCAAGATTTTGGCCAGTCCATGGGATCTAACACTATTTGGAGCAGTTACAACCTGGCACCATCCACATTGTATGGTAACCAAGGTAACTTGGCCTTGGATTGTTGGAAGCCTCCCATCATTTTTTTTTTTTGTTTGTTTTTTTTTTAACTTTCAGTTATTTGCATGACATTGGAGACTGCTTTTGGTTCTGCTTGTGGGTATTTATACAGAAACTTGATTTTATTTTCAACTCACCTTTTGATTTGTTTGCACTATCATTTGCAAGGAAAAGTTTCAGGATTTGGAGTTCTTATCTAGGGTCTCTCTCTGTCATTTTTATTTTTCTGTTTTAATGGTACATGTTTTGTCATTTTAAGGGGCTTTTTTTTATTAAGTCTGTAATTACTGTTGTTATTTGGCAGTATTATTGGGTAGAAATAATACCGTTTCTGTTGATTATGTCTTAAATCAGCGGTCAGCAACTAGGGGGGTGTAGGGGGGGGGGGTGTAATTTCAGGTTTTCTGGGAGTAAAGATCAGTAGTAACAAGTGTCAGTTTAGCCATTACATCAGCTAGGGTTAGAATTAGATTCTGTAGTTTTATCCAGTTTGTCTTTGTATATAAACCAAACACCCTGGTTTTTTATTGTTGGTTTTTTTTCCCCCAATCAATTTAAGAAGGAGTTCCTGTGGGCTGGTGTAACGGCAACGCACCAAGCTTTTGGCTCAGTGTAATGGTTAAATCCAACGCACCAAGCTTTTGGCTCAGTGTAATGGTTAAACCCAACGCACCAAGCTTTTGGCTCAGTGTAATGGTTAAACCCAACGCACCAAGCTTTTGGCTCGGTGTAATGGTTAAACCCAACGCACCAAGCTTTTGGCTCAGTGTAATGGTTAAAACCCAGTTGCTGACCACTGTTTATGGTTTTTTTGGAAAGCCTCCTTGTTCCATCAGTTAACTAATCATGCTTCTGTATATAGCAGATATGCTAAGATGTAATATGTATGTTCTTGTAATAAGTAATAGGATATACAGGTTTGATTTTGCTTCACTTACATCAGTATTATTGCAGTATAAGAGTTTATCATATCTTGGATACATAATAACAGAAGATGGCAGATGTGAAACAGAAATCAAGAAGAAATTGGAATGGCTAAAGCTACATCCAACAACATGAGACAGATACTAAATAAATAACTCACAGATTAAAAATGAGAGTCATCAGGTGATATATGTATTCTTCATAATTATATAGTGTGGAAACATAAACAGTGAACAAGGTGTTAGAAGAAAGAATTGAAGTCCTTGAGATGTGGAAGAATGTGGTGCTTAGAAAAGATGTCATAGAAAAACTAGGAATGAAAATAGAAATAATGAATGAAATCAAAGCCAGTTAAAATGATTTGAAACCCAATGGGGAAAGAAGAATTGAAGGCAATGTTCAAGACATTGCTTTACATAGGAAGATAACATCAAGAGATGGACAAGAAAGAGTCTAATGGAGTATACCATCAAGACAAGCAATAGAAAACAAATATTCTTCACAGCCGATCTTCGATGTTGATTTAATCTGATTGCAGTATCAAATCCTTTTTTAAATTGTTAATATTTTTCAAACTTGTAAAGTTTCTGTCATGTATATTAGATCTGTATTCTGTTATTACATTTGTATTCTTCCATTTACAGTGGGAGCTGTTT
Organism: Oreohelix idahoensis; assembly: GCA_024509875.1. Classification (NCBI taxonomy): domain Eukaryota; kingdom Metazoa; phylum Mollusca; class Gastropoda; order Stylommatophora; family Oreohelicidae; genus Oreohelix; species Oreohelix idahoensis. Next base: position 140,214 of record JAMPIV010019261.1, on the reverse strand, counting down.
TAAAATGCAGAAACACATTAATATTCATGTGTAATGTACACAACAGGTGTGAAAAGAATTCTTACGTTGAAATTGACACATATAGAATTGAGTGAATTGGTCAATTTTATGTTTACAAATTCATGTTTAGCCTCGTATGAGCCTAGTTTTGTAACCTAAATAAATTCAGCAAGCAGTTCTGCAAACACAGCAAATTTTATCCACCAGTTTTGGGGTGAACTGGTGCCAGCTGGCTGAATAATACAACCGAATACTTTAATATGCAGTTCTGGGTGGTTTGTATGTGGATTGTAATAAGTATAATTCGTATAAACAAAACATCTTGAACTCCCTTCAGTTTTACCCATAAAGGATGCATTTCACTTGTATGAAAAGTGACACCAGATGTGCATAAAAAGAAAATAAATTCATTCCAAAATGAAAAGAAACACAAGTACACACACGGAGAACACATTTTTTTTAAATCCAGGGGTTGTGACATGAGAACAGAAAGATCTGAGGAGTAATGGTCAGTAACAGAAATAATTGAGGTAGACAGTCAAGTAAATGTTGCAGTGATGAGAATATCCCTGTTATCAGTGTGAGGGGGAAATGCCAATTTTGGACTGCATTGTTATTGTTTCAGTAGCATGTCATTTATTTTTGTCTGTGCATCAGTAACAGAATTGAAGGAGATACAACAATTCTAATCATGCTTTTTGGGAAAATGTCAGGCTTTGCCTGTGTATTTCTTTATCATATAGCATGTGTATATCTTTCTTCTCCCCCCTATTTAAGCATTTTACTTGATCTTTTTACTATGCAAGCCCAACTAGCATTGCTGGAATTTTGCTTAATTCTTTTCAGTCTATGAAAAAAAATGTTAATATTGATCTGAAAAGAACAACATAAAAATTCAAATTTCTTAATAATATATATTGATTTTAAAGTTAAGTATATACCAATTAAATGTTGAAAAGCATGCAGTTAACATAATTTATTATTTTGGTGCGTTACTTTTTTATTATTTATATTACCTCCAGTAATGCCATAATGCTTCAGAATTATTTGTAAATGCAGGATAGCACGCAAGTTTAGTTTGTTCCAAGTTTAGTATTGTGTGTATGTTTTTATTTCATAGACAACTGACTACCTTTCATAGAATAAAGTTATTTGAAATAATCATTTATTGTTGTTGATTATATCTGTACTTGTCTCTCAGGAGGTGTTTACATGCCACAAAACCAGCAGATGTACCCAGGGATGATGGCACAGCAGCAAGGAATGATGGGTATTCAAGGGATAAGACAACAAGGCATGATGGGACAACCTCAGGGCATGATGGGACAGCCTCAAGGAATGGTAATATCCCATAGGATTCTTTGGCTATTTATTCACATATATTTGATGCATGATGGTAAAATCAGTTAACTTTCGCCATATTTAGTTTGAAGAAAAACACAAAAACCCTTACCTTTTGTTTCAAATATTGATTTTGCCGCACTTATCATCATCATCACCCTTCAACTCCCCAAGAGGCATAGGCTTTCAGCAAATGTATGCCTTATATATATATATATATATATATATATATATATATATATATATATATATATATATATATATATATATATATATATATATATATATATATATATATATATATATATATATATATATATATATATATATATATATATATATATATATATATACAGGTTTCCCCCGTTATCCGAAAGTAGAGCGTTCCTATGAAACCTTTCATAAGCCGAAATGGCGTAAAACAAAGAAGCAATTACCATTAATTTATAATGGAAAAATTTTTGAGCGTTCCCAGACCCAAAAAATAACCTAGCAAATCATACCTCGCCTCAAAAATCGATCAAACCAACCATGACTACCTTTAAATTACACTTTCGCAACACTTTCATCACCATCGTTCAGTGCTTTCTGTTTCAGCTTATAAAAAAGACTGGCTGATTTCTCCTTAAACCTTTAGCACGCTGCATTAAAATAGCGGAAATTCGCCCTTCCGCTGCATTATTTTCCACAACGCCCTGTTTTTTATAGTGGGTGACTTGTAACGTTGATAGTTTCTTGGTCAATTGCTATAATTTTTGGAATGTATATAAATAAATGAATGATGAATCTGATGATATAAGTTTTGTTGCTGTATATGTTAGATGTGATAGGAAGAGAGGAATGGAAAGAAAGATTAAAAAATAAAAAAAAATATCAACTTCATCAAAATTGTCGTCAAAAACGCTTTACATACTACTGTCGTCTCCATCTCTACCATCACCCATATTCTGAGAACCGATATCAGCGCTACTAAAGCCAGCAAACTCCTCGTCATCGGAGTCAGAATCCATGAAAATTTCAGCGAAAATGGCAGCTTGTTGTTCCATGCCGATTGATTTCGATTAAAAAAAAATTCACAGAAAATAAACGCTTACACCCCCGTCACAAATATAGATCGGAATAGGAAGTGAACTCTTTCGCAAATAAGATTAAAATTAACATCCGTGGGTAATATGACGTGTACACACATTATAAGACAGGAAACCGACTATATCCAAAAGTAGCAGAATTGCACCTGCAGCTGGCAGAACAAATAGTACCTCTGGCGCAAAAATGCGACCGCAGCGTGCTAAAGGTTTTAAGTATAAGATAACTTAACGGAACACCACTCTTTGTACACCCATCAGTCCACTCAAGCAATATACTTTACATTTTATCCATTACTGGATGCCGACTAAATGAGATCACATTGCTACTGGCAGAACCAATAGTAACTTTGGCAGCTTTCAAGATTCTTTCTCTCTGCATGTAAATAGTAAGAATGGGGGACGCAGTTGCAAGTTCAACGCACGCACAAAGTCTTTATTTCGTTCACCACGATCGAAATGCTTAATTATGTCCAATTTTATGCTAAGCGTAACACCATTACGAGCTCTCTTAGGCTTTTCTGATACCTTAGGACACATGTTGCTAGCGGATGCACAAAATAAATCGAGATAAAGCACAGATGCTCATAGACACAGTTCAAAGCTATGGCGGCTTGTTGCTGAGTGTAGTTCCCGCTCGCTGCAAAACAAATGCTGAACGCTATTTCCGCTTTTCGCCTTTTTTCGTAAAAGCGAAAATCCTCTTCGGATTTCTTTGGTTAGCGAAAACAGATACTAATGTAGGTCTTTCGTAAAAGCGAACTTTCGAAAAGCGGGGTTTGATTGTATATATATATATATATATATATATATATATATATATATATATATATATATATATATATATATATATATATATATATATATATATATATATATATATATATATATATACAGAGCTATTAAACTAATATTTTCTGAATCAGCTTCATCTGGGGGCTCATTTAATACGACTCAAAACATACATCTCACACAGAAGTGGACGGAGAATACAAGCCTAATCTTCCTGTCTCATGCCATCAGCTCCAGGTCTTCCTCAACATTTTCATATCTGTCTCCAGTTTTCTTCATGTTTATTTGTTGGTCTACCCCTGCTTCCTTTTACCCTGAGGATTCCAGAACAAGGACTGCCTTGAAATGCTATAAATTTATCAATGCAATGAGAATAATAAATAAATAGCTTTTTTTGTATTCTTATAAAATTGTCTGTCCCTCCAACTTTGTCTATATTGCGGCCAAGGTAAATGTAATAATACGTTACAGAATTCCCATTATAAGTTATATGTGATGAGAATTGATCTTAGATCATTTAATGTGTATTTAAAAAACACTGGCTGAATCAGAACAATCAATGTGGTGCTCATCCTTATATCCATTGTCCTCTGAATATGACATTTCACGTATACTGTTTTCATGCATGCATAATTTTATAGTAAATTTTCTAGTTTAAATTAATTTTTTTTTTTTTTTTTTTTTTTCACCATTCCAAAGGTCTTTGAAAATTGATTCCTATGATAACAGTATCAACTCCGCCTATGCCGGTCCCAAGCCCGGATGAAAAAGGAGGAGGGCGGCCTGCATGACGGCCGTAAGGAGGCAGCCCCTCCAACATGCAAAGGCACAACAGGCCAATCACCTGTTTGCTTTAAATCATGATTACGCGAACTACAAGAGAGAAAACCGGACTGATTCTAAAGGCGACGAACTGGAACGGACTACGACTTATGGAACTTGGAACACAAGAAGTATAAATGGGAAGGAAGAGGAGCTGGTGGAAGAGATGAGGAAAGCAAAACTAGAAATCCTGGCTATAACGGAAACGAAGAAAAAAGGACAAGGAGTCATGGATCTCAATGGCAACATGTTGCTCTACAGTGGTGTACCCATATCTGAAAGAGCTAAAGGGGGCGTGGGTTGCATTGTGGCCCAAAATCAAAAAGATAGTATCAAGGGATGGAACTTTGTCTCGGAGCGCATTATGGTTGTAAAACTAAAAGAAGGAGAAACCATAGTCAACCTGGTCATAGTGTATGGGCCAAATGAGGATGAGAGAGCAGAGGTCAAGGAGGAATTCTTCGAGCTGCTTCAAAGGACAGTGGATGACTGCCTAGATGAAGTTATTATGCTCGGAGATTTTAATGCCAGAGTTGGAAATGACCATGCTAGATGGGGTGGAGTTATCGGAAGATATGGAGAAGATACTCTCAATGACAATGGAAAGCGACTCCTTAGATTCTGCAGTGAGCAGAATCTGATCATTACAAACACAAAGTTCCCCCATAAGCGCATACATGCATACACTAGATGTGAACCAACCAAGAATGAGAAGTCAGTGATCGACTATGCCATTGTTCGGAGAAGCTCATTCAGATATGTCCGAGATGCAAGAGTCTGGAGGGGGCCAGAGATTGGAAGTGATCACTACCTGCTAACAATCAAACGAACAACTGAAAGAGTTGCTCAGCCTAGGAACTGCCCAACATCACGCAAGAAATCAAGTAAACGAGCAGGAGAAATGAGCATTAGGACCTACAAGCTGAGAGAGCCAGAAATTAAGACCAGATATCAGGGGCTTATTGCTACAGCAGTGAGCAACACAGAAGAACAACCTGATGACTTGGAAACCCTCTGGAATAAATTCAAGGATATCATAAAGACAGCTGCTGCAGAAGCATGCGGTGAAGTCCGACTTGGGAACCAGAGAAAGAGGACACCTTGGTGGACAGAGGAAGTCAAAGAGAAAATAAGAGAGAAGAAAATGGCATGGAAACAATACTTAGGAGCTAAAAACACAACAGGACAAATGGAAAAATATAGAGAATATGTGACACTCAGAACAGAAGCAAAGAACAAAGTGCTAGCAGCAAAACAGAAGTCCTGGGAAGAATTTGGAGAAAAGCTAGAAAAAGATGCACAAGAAAACCAGAAATTGTTCTATAAGACCCTAAAGAACATGAGGAAAGAAAAACAATGCCCTCTCAAATTTATAAAGGACAAGCAAGGCAAATTGCTTACTGCCCCGAAGGAAGTAATGGAAAGATGGAAAGAATATTTCTCAGAACTCCTGGATGGTGAGCATGGTGAAGCATCAGAAATGATAACCACTAGCACAGAAGAGAAAACCAATGATGGTGAAGATTTCATAAAGATGGAAGAACTGAGGGCAGCACTAGAGAAAATCAAGATGGGCAAAGCAGCAGGGCATGATGGTATAACACCAGAAATGGTTAAGTACATGGGAGCATCAGGCGACCTATTACTCTTAAAGGTCCTACAGGCAGCATGGTGCAACAAGACCATACCAAAGGATTGGGAGATTGCCATCATAACACCAATTTTCAAAAAGGGTGACAATCGACAATGTGGAAACCATAGAGGCATATCCCTTCTCAGTGTCCCTGGTAAAATCTACTCTAGAATCCTAGAGCAGAGACTCCGACGCCTAGCTGAGCCACAATTGGATGAGGTCCAGTGCGGATTCCGAGCAAACCGAAGTACTCAAGACCTAATCTTCACACTCAGACAGCTAAGTGAAAAGGCCCTTGAGTATAAGAGTGAGATCCATCTTTGTTTCATAGATCTGGAAAAGGCGTTTGACAGGGTCCCCTGGAGCAAACTTTGGGACTGTTTGGCAAGGAAGAATATTCCAGCACCTCTGATTCATGCTATACAGAGCTTCTACAAGTCTTGCAGAAATTATGTGAGGACAGCAAACCATAAGTCAGAAGAGTTCAGGACCACCACTGGTGTAAGACAAGGTGATATCCTATCACCTTACCTCTTCATACTCCTTATGGACGATGTCATCAAGGCATGTAAGGAGAGAACAAGAAAGTATTCAGTGGGGTACTGGAAGATGAGACAGGTCTATATTTCGGAGCTGGCATTTGCTGATGATGTTGCCCTGATTGCTAAATCAGAGGCACATCTCCAATCCAACCTGCAAGTCTGGAAGGAAGAGCTGGAGAAGAGAGGGATGGTCATAAGCAGCTCTAAAACAAAATCCATGGTGATATCACGAGAAGAAAGAAAACATCAGATTAAGTTGGGAGAACAGGTCCTGGAGCAGGTCGACCACTTTAAATATCTCGGAGCTATTATAGACCGAAAGGGAGGCATCAAAGAAGAGTTGGCCACTCGAAAAGCAGCGGCTGGGAGACTTTTTCAGGCCATAAATCGTGGATTCCTCAGCAAGAAAGAGGTTGGTAAGAAAACGAAGATGGCTGTATACCGCTCCACCTATGTCCCAGTCTTGACATATGGATGCGAGTCGTGGGCAATGACTACAACCCACAAAAGCCAGATCCAAACCTCAGAAATGAGGTATCTGAGGAAAGTGGTTGAAGTAACAAGAAGAGACATGGTCCGCAACCAGACGATCCGTCAAGGCCTAAAATCCCATCCGCTGCAGACCCAAATAGAACAGTCCCAACTAAGATGGTTTGGCCATGTCTGCAGAATGGGAGAAGATCGGCTACCAAGACAAGCATGGGAAACAAAGAGCCAGGGATCCAGACCTCCAGGACGACCCAGAGTCTGCTGGGAGGACAACATTAGACAATCTTTGAAGGACCGAGGACTAGAATGGAACCAGGCCAGGAAGAAGACAGCTGATAGAATGGTCTGGCGCTCTCTCTTCCAAACCTCTACACCTCACGGTAGAAGGGGAACGACTAAGTAAGTAAGTAAGATAACAGTATCTCTTAAACCCAGTGTTGCCAGTTTGGTTGAGATTTCATCACAAATTTATGGTCAGACCATCAAAGAAAATCAATATTTAACTATCACAGTGTTGGGCAGACATTATTGAAAGATAAATATTGATTATTGTGCATTTTAGTTTGAACTCATGCTCCACAATGGCGATACTTTGAGGGGTCAATAAGATAATCTTTCGTTAAAAATATTATTCATAGGGAATGATGGGACAAGGCATGATGGGACAGCCTCTTGGGATGATGGGAAATCCAGCCATGAATATGCCACAGGTAAGCATGTCTTTTACTCTGTAGTTCCCGGGGCCTCTGGGGCAACAAAGAAAGAGTAAAACAACTGCACCCTCAGGCAGGTCGTACACATTGACTAGTATGAGGTTGTGTCTGGGGGCTGGCAACCTCATCATGTACAACAAATTGTTACAAAAACCACTGTTAATGAGCCTGGAAACTTTGATGCAGGTTCACTGCAGAGTGGGTCAGCTATAGCAGTAGCTGCTTGCACCATAAGATGCAAAATAAAGAAATGAATGAAGCTTGTAGTTAAGTAAATCAGTGTCCTTCTTCTGAGTTCGTCCTCAAAAAGGACGTTGGTTACGTTGTGTCACCGTTTACCCCGAAGCTGCAATATTTGCACCTTTCGGCCCGACACATCCGTTTTCAGCATGGCATTTTTTGGGACCGGGTTTGCCTTCCCTCTTCGATCCCTACTCTCTAGGCCAGACTGCAGTGATGCAGCCTGTTTCCAGGACCACCAATTGGACGTGGAGTAGGGTCTTTGTCAGTTCTGGTTCGCTAATCCTGACGCAAGCAGTCAAGCTATGAGTCGCTGACTGCATTCATCTCGTTTTCTGCATCTTCGGTCCCAATCAATGTCCTTTTATACTGCTAGAGTCTGCTTAGCAAAGAATGCTAATATAAAATCCAGGTCTTCACTAAGATTGCAGAAATGTACAGTATCCAGCGGGTTCTATTTTGGTAGTGCAGGTAGTCATTGACTTACGGCAGGGTTCCGTCTCAACGACTCAGTCATAAGTCAAAGTGGTCGTTAAGTCAGAAGTCTATGTATTGTATGAACCGTAACAAGTTAACAAGTAACATGTCTGAACGCTAAAATATATGTGTCTATTTTGTTATATATGTAAACAAATTGTACTCTTTGATTATAGTGAAGTAATACAATGTACAAATTATAACATAAATTACTGTACTGTATAGTCCTGTACTGTAATAAATAATGAAACATAATGATGACTGTTGTAAGTGCGAATAGTCATTAAGTCGCATATGTCGCACGTCAAGAACAATCTGTAATTAATTGGGATTATTTTATTAACCAGTGAATTAAACAAACTTTTGCTATGGTAGGTCCTATTCTCTGTAATTAGAGAAAATTGGGAGCCGCGCTAGCGTAGTGGTTACAACACCGCTCTGGCGACCGGGTGATACAGGATCAAACCCGGGCGACGGCTTTTGAGGATTTTTCGTCGACCGGGATTTGGACTGGATTAACTCGAGACCTGGCGAGGACATTTGAAGGAGTGTCGTCGACCAGGGACTGGCGGCTCCTGAGCCGACCCAGCTGCAATGGGTACCTCCGAAATCGGCGAGTATTTGCCTGAATGGCGAGGGACACCTGTCTCTGTACAAGAAATAAAGGGATACTCACGTAAAATCAATGTCAGGTTAGACATAAATAATAACCTGAGATTTCGCCTCGAGTGTTAGCCGGCGAACGCAAAAAAAAAAAAAAAAAAAAAAAAGAGAAAAGTCTTTTTAAGGAGACTAATGTGTAATATGACACTTTCATATTTAAGTCATGTCCATGTCAGAGGTTGGCTTTAATTGATTGTCAGACTTTTTGCTTTGATAGTGCTCCTGTGTAGTTGTCTAAGGAGACAAAGAAATAGTAAGATTGCTGCTACCTCAGCCATGACATAAGGGGCAGCTAATATGAGGTTGTGCTATCTCATTTTGTGAAGCAAATTGCTACTTAAACCACAGCGGAAAACGCAGTGTTTCCAGCAAGAGAGGCAGCTGCAGTCACAGAATGATGATGATGTTTTAACACTTTGTTGGGCAAGTTCGACGATTGTCGAATTTCCGCTATATACCCTTGCTGACCAAATTCGACGATCGTCGAATTAGCACAACTATGAAAGCGACAGGGCCACTGTATCGATAGTTTTACGAAATAAGCCTCATCCGAGTATTTTTAGCATTCCAAAATGGCTGCGCCCACGATTCATATCGTGTAGCTGTGTTAGAAGTGAAAATTTGATTAAAATGTCATTATTTTTAGTAGCCCGTTCTTCATTTTCGTCATGAGTGATGACTTCTTCTTCTTCTTGCGATCGCATCTTTGATGATTACACCGTCAGACGAGTTCTCATGATGAATTTGACTGTTGTTTGAAGTTCCTCTTTAACTCCATATAGCTTTGAGTTTAGTGTTGAGTCATTGGGCCAGTATATCTTTCTTAACTGGTCATACAGAGGACAGTCCTGTAGAACATGCTCAGCAGTTTGTTTGTTTAATCCACATGTGCACAGTGGTGAAGCAGACAATCGTAGCTTGTGCATGTGTTTATTCAGTTTGTTATGCCCTGTCCTGAGTCGAAAAATAGTTATCTGTCCCTGCCGGTCAAGAGTGTGATAGTCGTCTTTGGGTTGGTTCTGTTCTCTTCTGATAGTCTGGATAGCTCTCTTTTTCTCAAAGTATGTGACTTCATTATCTTCTTGTTCACATTCTCCTCCCTTTTTTGCAAGTTTATCTGCCTTTTCATTTCCGGGTACACCACAATGAGATGGCACCCACTGAAGTATGGTTCTCTTTTTGGCAGCTACCTTGTTTAGTTCATTTCTCAGATGCGGGAGTTTACCACCCTTGAGAGCTTGCAGGACAGACAGTGCATCTGTGAGGATGACTACCTGATGGCAGTCAGAGTTGGTGTTATAAATCATATTTGCAGCTTGCTCTAAAGCTTGAACCTCAGCTGTATAGTTGGAACAGAATTTACCAGTGGGAATGTGCCTAGTCTCATAGTGGTTGTCAGGATATGAGATAAAGATACCGGCACCTCCATTCCTAACAGCATTAGTTGCTGATCCATCTGTATAGGCATGTATCCATGATTGATCGGGATAGCTTTCTTGGATCATACTCAATGTAGCAGTTCGTTTTTGCAGATCATTATACTCACATCCACTTGTGAGACCACTGACTGATGTATTAATTTGGAGGGCACTGCTGGCCTGCTCCCATGGTACAGGGTATAGGGTGGGCTTCAGTGGTGTTGTCTTCATGGATAGGTCTTCTTGATGCTGTCTTATAAGTCTTTTCCCCCGATGCACAAAGCTGCTACGCTTTAGACGTCCTAATGCCAGATCATCTAGTCTTGCCTTCATTGGGTGCATTGGCATACTGTTGTACTTTTCCATCTGGATCATGGTTTTTTTGTGTCTCTTCTATGGGACAATGTCTGTAATCCAGCAACCTTCTGCATCTCTGTTATTGGTGTAGTTTTCATGGCTCCTGTAATGAGCCTGAGAGCTTGATTTTGCACCTTGTCCAAAGACTGCAGATGTGAGTTAGCAGCTGATGACCATGCTGCTGAGCTAAACTCTAAGTGTGGTCTTATTACTCCATTATAAATCTTCTTTAGATTTCGTTCATTTGCTCCCCAGTTGGTACCTGCTAATTTTCTGAGTATGCCTAGTCGTCTTCGGGCCTTTCCTTCTGCATTTTCAATATGCTTATTCCATGTAAGCCTTTGGTCAAATGTCACCCCAAGATAGGTGGGGTAGCTTTCTTCCTTGATCACGGTTGTCCCTAGGTGTATGTTAGCTGATTTGTCCTTGGGGGCGAGGGAGAAACAGTGTTGTGGAGGTTTTGTCTGTGTTTATTGTGATAAGCCATTTCTCTGCCCATGACACTAGCATGTCTGCTGCCCGCTGCATTCTATAATTTGCTGTGGTGACATTTTCATCAGTGCACCAGAGTACTAGGTCATCTGCATATAAGGCAGCTTTAACTCCTGCAGGGAGATCTTTCACCAGGTCATTGATGTAAACAAGGAAGAGTGTTGGGGAAATTACTCCTCCTTGAGGTACCCCCTGATGGAGCAACACTTTTCTGCTCTGCAGGACCGTCAAGAGTGACTCTAGTTCTCCTGTTATGCAAGTATGACTGGATCCATTTCATCATGTTGCCTTGGATTCCACTTCTCCTAAGTTTTGCAATGAGGCCATCTTTCCACACCTTGTCAAAGGCCTGCTTGAAGTCGACCCAGATCGTTAGGACCTTTTTCTTCTCCTGGAAGGCATCTTCTATTGCTTGAGACAAGTAAGTAACTTGGTCTTCTATACTGTAGCATTCTCTAAATCCAGCTTGTTCCGGGCACCAGGATCTGCTCAGACTCTAAATACCATTTCAATCTGTGGTTGACTATTCGCTCCATAGTCTTCCCAACACAGCTTGTGAGACTGATTGGCCGGTAACTTGCAGCCTCGGTCTTACATTTCCCTTTCTTTAGTATGGGTATTGTGATGGCTTCTCTCCATACTTGGGGTACCGTTCCTTTCAACCAGCTGTGGTTGAATATCTCAAGCAGTTTTGTCTTTGCTGCTGAGCTCAGATTTACTAGCATTTCGTTGCTGATTTTGTCTGGGCCGGGTGACTTTTGAAACTTAAGCTTGGAAATAGCCTTCTGTAGTTCTCCTAGTGTGATGGGTTCCCTCATTGGGGCAGGAGTATCTGTCTGTCCCATGGTTGCCAGTATTTCTTTTCTTATCTCTCTCTGATGATCTATGTTAATGGGTAAGTTGCTTTCTGAACTGTATCTTCTAGCAAACAAGTCTGCAGCTTGTTTTCCTCTGAAAAGTTTGCCACCTTCATCCAATGTGATAGTCTGCCTAGGTGAGGAACGCTCTTCATTTAGAGACTTGACTAATCTCCAAAGTTTCCTGCCGTCTTTCTCAAGGTTCAGCGATGCCGTTTTAGTTCTCCAGCTTTTCCGTTTTTCTTCTAGCTTTGTTCTCTGAAACTCTGCTACAGCCTTTTTCCATTTGTTGTGAGTTTCAAGTGAAGGCTGAGACTCTGCGTCCTTTCTAGCCCTGTCCATAGCTTAAGATTGGGCGATGGTCGCTTCCCCCTAGTTGGTCTCCTACTTCTCTACTAATAGATCCAGCTATATCTGGTGTGGAGAAAGCAAGATCTGGTGTTGAAGTTGTGTGCCATCCTCTGGAGTAGAAGGTAGGAGTATCTGTGGCATTATTGACTAGGATTAGGGAGTGATCATCTTGCCAAGTTTCAACCTCTTCACCTCTGTGATCCAGATGGTTATAGCCCCAGCTCTGGGAGTGGCTATTAAAGTCTCCAACTGCTATAAAGTTGGTGGCTGGTACCTGTATAGAGCTGAGACTCAGGGGTTTGTTGTTCGGACAGTAATAGTTCAGGAGTTCTATTTCCATCTTGTCTACCTTTATCTGCAACAGCTGATATTCTGCTCCATCCATGAAGGTTTTCCTTTCGTGTGCAGGAATGTTATTCCTTACAAGAGTAAGTACTCCTCCTTTTCGTCTATCTTTTCTGTCGGATCTGAAGCATTGATATCCCCTTATTTTAAAGGTTTGATCTGCTTTCAAGTGAGTCTCTTGGATACAGCAAACACTGACTTGCTTCTCATACAAGATGTTTTCCAGCTCTGTCTTTTTGCTGTATCCAGCCTGCTTGCTGTTCACTCCCTCTGCATTCCAGTGCATCATAACAAGTGGCACTCTGGGTTTCTCTTTTTCTGTTTTGTTTTGGTCAGTAGTTCTCCTCCGCCGTCTGCTGACTCCACAAGACGGTCTAGAGGGTCCTCCAGTAGCTGAGGGTGGGCTCTGTCGAGGCTCAGAGCCCGGCACTGCACCTGCCTGGTGGAGCTCCACAGGGCGAGCACCAGTACGAGATTTATTTGACGGTGTACTCTCCATAGAAAAAAAAAAAAAAAGCAAGTTGCGTGATACTGTGGTTTCCGGTGCGCCTTCTGGCCCAGTATCTACGACTTTAGCACCTGTTCAACGGGAGAGTGGGCTCATCCCTAATCTGTTTATGTTCCCAGTAGTAGACTATTCGCAAGCAGCCTGGGGGTGTCACTGCTCTGCGCGGACCTTGTTTACCAAGGCGGCGTCCGAGCTCGTAGGTGAAAATATGGTTGCATTATCTTCAAAATAGCCCTGTCTTTCCCATGGCTTTTCTGCCATCCTGCAACTTTGAGTTAGGGAGTTCTGAGCTCCAGTCTCTTTCCCAGGCATTTTATCCTGGCCTGGCACGCATACAGAGGACCCCACTTCTGGTTCTAAGTTAGCAGTTGGGGATAGGTGGGGTAGCACACTGTGCATTCCCCGTCATCCAGGGGGCTCTCCAACTATGCAGAGCTTGCACAATGCTGTGCTCTGGTTCTGGGCTCTCCCAAGGAATCCTCACGTCCTGCACAGAGCCACTTCCAGATACCCACCACCTGCCAATCCTCCATTGTAGAAATCTCCTGCATGCGGCCATCCAGTCAAGAGCCAGTATTAAGTCTGGTGCCCAAGTGATCCCCCCAAGCTCAGTGTGCAATGCTGGGTTCTCATCATGCTGCAGCACAGGGGGGATTGTGATGCTCAGCCATCTCTCTCAACTCTGCACCGATAAGTGACATCGGGGACTTAACTGTGCCTCAGTACTGGGAGGCCCCGTTTCCGGGTACACCACACACAGCCAATTGAGGCAACGGTCGCCGTGGGCGTGTCTTCAGTGGGGAAGTTGTGGAGTCTTCCTGTCCATGTTCTTGCACATCTTAACACTGCCCGCAAGACATCGGAGGTTTGGAGAGTGGCCTTCTCTGCTTTTTTGAGCCGGGGTGGGCTCCCCGGGCAAGTCTTGATGGGGATCGGGACGTGTCCATGCGCCAGTGGGCCCAGCATCGGCCGCATCTGATGGAGGACTTGCTCTGCCAGGTTTGAGTTAGTAAATTCCAGCTTTGTCATCTTCATGGCATTGTGATGCTGGGGTGCCTGTGGATTTCCTACCGCCCCGGGTAGAAGCCAGAAGTGTACTATGCCAGCTCTGGGGGAGATAAAGGGGGTGTTTCTGCGTCTCCTTGTGATACGTAGATGAGTGATGACAAAATCCAGACTTATAACAGAGATGATTCTGACTGGCAACGAATCTGGGGCTGAAAGTGATATCTCATGGCAAAGTAGAGATGGCTCACTGAATAATAACATTAGTCACAGCAGCGACAACGAAACTGGAGGTGATGTAGGTAGGTCTGAAGCAGGAGATGGGCGTGGCACAAGGGACCATAGCAGGACTGCACATCAAAATAATCCTTGGAAATGGAGAAAGCTTGCTCAAAATTAACTTATTGAGCTTTCCATTCTTCCTCCATATAAAGAGCAAGAAGGTATCAAGGCAGACTCAACTGAATTCAAGTCTTGATTTTTTTTTTAACTTTATTTTCCTGACACAGCCATAGATCTGATCACTGACGAAGTGAATAGGTATGGTGAAAATCACCTCGCTCAGCTCACTGGGAGGAATATATTTCAAGCAGCTCCTGCCAACAAAACCCACAAAGTGGGGATTCAAACTATTAGTTCTCACTGATGCTAAAACACAATATTGCCTGAAAATTAACATCTATACTGATAAGAAAAATGATGGTTATGTGTGGGGCAACTTCCAGGGTTGTGAAAGTTCTTCTTGATGGATATGGAAGCAAAGGACATATTCTTTACTGCGACAGCTTTTATTCAGCCCCAGCTTTATTTCAAGAGCTGAAAGAAATTCAGATTGGTGCATGTGGAACAGTAGCTGAGAATAGAAAGCATTTTCCTGAAGCATTGAAGGAAAAACAATTCAAATTGAAAAAGGCAGATCATCCTATGTTTTGTGCCAGTCACCTGGCATGATATGAAAAGAGTTAACCTTATATCTACTGTTCACTCCAATGATGTTATGGGCAAGACAGTTAGAAAAAGAGGAATTCCTGAGGGCAGAACAATTCAGAAGCCAGTGCTTGCAGAAAAATACAAAAAAAAGTATGGGAGGTGTCGACCACTTCGGCCAACTGGGTGCAAGCTACTCCTACCCACACAGATCCTTATAAATGGTACCTTCCATTATATCATTTCTTAGTTGCTACTGCCCTGGACAATGGGCACATAACCTACAACACTGCCAGCTCTACAAGAAAGATCAAAGCAAAGAGGTTCAGGCAGGATGTCAGTCTTGCTCTTATTGAACCTGCTATTCTTTGTCGCAATGTGACACCTTCAAAACCATGTCACAACAACACGACTTTCTCAACGCCACTTCATTGCCAAATATGAAAGGGCATGGCACAAACCAGACTGTAAAGTGTTAAGGCTGCAGGGAAAAGAAGCCAGACTTTCATGTACTGCCCAGATTGCAATGTACTTCTATGCCTGATACCCTGCTTCAAGTTATACCACACAGTCTAGGATTATCAACGTTCATGACAAAGACTCTTGCAGAGGCCTACAGCTACAACTTCAACCCCAGTTAATGAAGGAAGCAGCTCAAACTCCAACTAGACGTACTTAACTGCCCAAACATTCACAAATACTCATTGTCAGATGCCACAGACACAGAATCCACTTTAACATTTTATTGCACTGACATTGAACAAATTCACTAAAAAGTGGAAAAAGATTATGGTTTTTAAACATCTCCTGAAATTTCTATAAATAGCCATATAAATTCAAGGTGGCCGCCATGATCATGTGATCAATTTGCATAACATAAGTTTTT
Source organism: Oreohelix idahoensis (assembly GCA_024509875.1). Classification (NCBI taxonomy): domain Eukaryota; kingdom Metazoa; phylum Mollusca; class Gastropoda; order Stylommatophora; family Oreohelicidae; genus Oreohelix; species Oreohelix idahoensis. Next base: position 124,271 of record JAMPIV010019261.1, on the reverse strand, counting down.
TTCGGATGTAGCAACCATTCATTATGGTGCTGCGAAAATTTCAAAGCCCTATGTCTGTTTTTAAATTGTTTATGAATTTTCCAAGAAAACAGAGTTATTTTTAAAGAAATCTGCAAAACACCCTTGGTAATGGGAGACAATAATGCTCCGGTTTTGCTGGTCAGCAAAGTGTTAATAGTACAATTTAGTGTACTTTCTACCAATATCTTGATGTTTCCTACCCACCTCTTTTTATTTTTTTTCTTACTATTACTGATGTCATCCTCTAGCTTATGTATCTTCATCTTCTTAAAATATTTATAATATTGTTTTCTGGAACTTAAAATTCCAGATACAGCCATTTCAAATTTGTTCAGATTTTCACCATATTTCATGACTACATTAGTCTCATCACCAGTCCAACATTGTTCCATAGTCTCATCACCATTCCAACATTGTTTCACTAATCTTCATACTAGTAGCTCAGGACACCTCTCACAAAGCAAACAACAAAAACACCCCTAGTGACTGCAGCTATTTGTTCCAAATGTCAATTCTATATGTAAATCCATCACAGACTTCACTAGTGGTGTGTCAGATCCTAGAGCTCTGCTCATATAATTTATGTAACCATATAATGGTTATATTTCATACAGACAATGATGCGTACATAACTCTAGTGAGTGATGCAAATGCGTACATAACTCTAGTGAGTGATGCGAATATATAGTCCATACAGTATAGCCTATATTGCCACAAAAAGCTCTTAGTCAGGGAGCACTTTGCACAGAAAGTACATTAACTGTTTACGTATGCAACCACCTGACATAAAATAACACACAAAATAGAATTAGGGCACTTATCCAGAAGTAGGTAGAGAAACAGTGACATAGATCTTAGATACAAAGCTTTGTCTTTCATATCCACAACCCTCATGTATAGTCAGTTTCAAGGAAAGATCTTCTTCTTCTTCTTGCGATCGCATCTTTGATGATTACACCGTCAGACGAGTTCTCATGATGAATTCGACTGTTGTTTGAAGTTCCTCTTTAACTCCATATAGCTTTGAGTTTAGTGTTGAGCCATTCGGCCAGTATATCTTTCTTAACTGGTCATACAGAGGACAGTCCTGTAGAACATGCTCAGCAGTTTGTTCGTTTAATCCACATGTGCACAGTGGTGAAGCAGACAATCGTAGCTTGTGCATGTGTTTATTCAGTTTGTTATGCCCTGTCCTGAGTCGAAAAATAGTTATCTGTCCCTGCCGGTCGAGAGTGTGATAGTCGTCTTTGGGTTGGTTCTGTTCTCTTCTGATAGTCTGGATAGCTCTCTTTTTCTCAAAGTATGTGACTTCATTATCTTCTTGTTCACATTCTCCTCCCTTTTTTGCAAGTTTATCTGCCTTTTCATTTCCGGGTACACCACAATGAGATGGTACCCACTGAAGTATGGTTCTCTTTTTGGCAGCTACCTTGTTTAGTTCATTTCTCAGATGCGGGAGTTTACCACCCTTGAGAGCTTGCAGGACAGACAGTGCATCTGTGAGGATGACTACCTGGTGGCAGTCAGAGTTGGTGTTATAAATCATATTTGCAGCTTGCTCTAGAGCTTGAACCTCAGCTGTATAGTTGGAACAGAATTTACCAGTGGGAATGTGCCTAGTCTCATAGTGGTTGTCAGGATATGAGATAAAGATACCGGCACCTCCATTCCTAACAGCATTTGTTGCTGATCCATCTGTATAGGCATGTATCCATGATTGATCGGGATAGCTTTCTTGGATCATACTCAATGTAGCAGTTCGTTTTTGCAGATCATTATACTCACATCCACTTGTGAGACCACTGACTGATGTATTAATTTGGAGGGCACTGCTGGCCTGCTCCCATGGTACAGGGTATAGGGTGGGCTTCAGTGGTGTTGTCTTCATGGATAGGTCTTCTTGATGCTGTCTTATAAGTCTTTTCCCCCGATGCACAAAGCTGCTACGCTTTAGACGTCCCAATGCCAGATCATCTAGTCTTGCCTTCATTGGGTGCATTGGCATACTGTTGTACTTTTCCATCTGGATCATGGTTTTTGTGTCTCTTCTATGGGACAATGTCTGTAATCCAGCAACCTTCTGCATCTCTGTTATTGGTGTAGTTTTCATGGCTCCTGTAATGAGCCTGAGAGCTTGATTTTGCACCTTGTCCAAAGACTGCAGATGTGAGTTAGCAGCTGATGACCATGCTGCTGAGCTAAACTCTAAGTGTGGTCTTATTACTCCATTATAAATCTTCTTTAGATTTCGTTCATTTGCTCCCCAGTTGGTACCTGCTAATTTTCTGAGTATGCCTAGTCGTCTTCGGGCCTTTCCTTCTGCGTTTTCAATATGCTTATTCCATGTAAGCCTTTGGTCAAATGTCACCCCAAGATAGGTGGGGTAGCTTTCTTCCTTGATCACGGTTGTCCCTAGGTGTATGTTAGCTGATTTGTCCTTGGGGGCGAGGGAGAACAGTGTTGTGGAGGTTTTGTCTGTGTTTATTGTGATAAGCCATTTCTCTGCCCATGACACTAGCATGTCTGCTGCCCGCTGCATTCTATAATTTGCTGTGGTGACATTTTCATCAGCGCACCAGAGTACTAGGTCATCTGCATATAAGGCAGCTTTCACTCCTGCAGGGAGATCTTTCACAGGTCATTGATGTAAACAAGGAAGAGTGTTGGGGAAATTACTCCTCCTTGAGGTACCCCCTGATGGAGCAACACTTTTCTGCTCTGCAGACCGTCAAGAGTGACTCTAGTTCTCCTGTTATGCAAGTATGACTGGATCCATTTCATCATGTTGCCTTGGATTCCACTTCTCCTAAGTTTTGCAATGAGGCCATCTTTCCACACCTTGTCAAAGGCCTGCTTGAAGTCGACCCAGATCGTTAGGACCTTTTTCTTCTCCTGGAAGGCATCTTCTATTGCTTGAGACAAGTAAGTAACTTGGTCTTCTATACTGTAGCATTCTCTAAATCCAGCTTGTTCCGGCACCAGGATCTGCTCAGACTCTAAATACCATTTCAATCTGTGGTTGACTATTCGCTCCATAGTCTTCCCAACACAGCTTGTGAGACTGATTGGCCGGTAACTTGCAGCCTCGGTCTTACATTTCCCTTTCTTTAGTATGGGTATTGTGATGGCTTCTCTCCATACTTGGGGTACCGTTCCTTTCAACCAGCTGTGGTTGAATATCTCAAGCAGTTTTGTCTTTGCTGCTGAGCTCAGATTTACTAGCATTTCGTTGCTGATTTTGTCTGGGCCGGGTGACTTTTGAAACTTAAGCTTGGAAATAGCCTTCTGTAGTTCTCCTAGTGTGATGGGTTCCCTCATTGGGGCAGGAGTATCTGTCTGTCCCATGGTTGCCAGTATTTCTTTTCTTATTTCTCTCTGATGATCTATGTTAATGGGTAAGTTGCTTTCTGAACTGTATCTTCTAGCAAACAAGTCTGCAGCTTGTTTTCCTCTGAAAAGTTTGCCACCTTCATCCAATGTGATAGTCTGCCTAGGTGAGGAACGCTCTTCATTCAGAGACTTGACTAATCTCCAAAGTTTCCTGCCGTCTTTCTCAAGGTTCAGCGATGCCGTTTTAGTTCTCCAGCTTTTCCGTTTTTCTTCTAGCTTTGTTCTCTGAAACTCTGCTACAGCCTTTTTCCATTTGTTGTGAGTTTCAAGTGAAGGCTGAGACTCTGCGTCCTTTCTAGCCCTGTCCATGGCTTCCTGACGTTCTTGGAGTGTGCTGGACCAGTATGGTATGTAGTTACGCCGGCATCCTTTGGGAATGGTTTCTTTTGCAGCTTGTAGTATGCATCTGTTGAAGTCTTTTACCACTTCATTAATGTCTCTGTTCTGTACCTTGAGGGTAGACAGCAGCGTGTTCACCTGATGCCTGAATAAACCCCAGTTGGCTTTTTTGTAGTTCCATCTTGTAATGGCTGGGCCTGTACTGAGAGTTGCACTCTGGACAGTAAGAAAGATTGGGCGATGGTCGCTTCCCCCTAGTTGGTCTCCTACTTCTCTACTAATAGATCCAGCTATATCTGGTGTGGAGAAGGCAAGATCTGGTGTTGAAGTTGTGTGCCATCCTCTGGAGTAGAAGGTAGGAGTATCTGTGGCATTATTGACTAGGATTAGGGAGTGATCATCTTGCCAAGTTTCAACCTCTTCACCTCTGTGATCCAGATGGTTATAGCCCCAGCTCTTTAAAGTCTCCAACTGCTATAAAGTTGGTGGCTGGTACCTGTATAGAGCTGAGACTCAGGGGTTTGTTGTTCGGACAGTAATAGTTCAGGAGTTCTATTTCCATCTTGTCTACCTTTATCTGCAACAGCTGATATTCTGCTCCATCCATGAAGGTTTTCCTTTCGTGTGCAGGAATGTTATTCCTTACAAGAGTAAGTACTCCTCCTTTTCGTCTATCTTTTCTGTCGGATCTGAAGCATTGATATCCCCTTATTTTAAAGGTTTGATCTGCTTTCAAGTGAGTCTCTTGGATACAGCAAACACTGACTTGCTTCTCATACAAGATGTTTTCCAGCTCTGTCTTTTTGCTGTATCCAGCCTGCTTGCTGTTCACTCCCTCTGCATTCCAGTGCATCATGACAAGTGGCACTCTGGGTTTCTCTTTTTCTGTTTTGTTTTGGTCAGTAGTTCTCCTCCGCCGTCTGCTGACTCCACAAGACGGTCTAGAGGGTCCTCCAGTAGCTGAGGGTGGGCTCTGTCGAGGCTCAGAGCCCGGCACTGCACCTGCCTGGTGGAGCTCCACAGGGCGAGCACCAGTACGAGATTTATTTGACGGTGTACTCTCCATAGAAAAAAAAAAAGCGAGTTGCGTGATACTGTGGTTTCCGGTGCGCCTTCTGGCCCAGTATCTATGACTTTAGCACCTGTTCAACGGGAGAGTGGGCTCATCCCTAATCTGTTTATGTTCCCAGTAGTAGACTATTCGCAAGCAGCCTGGGGGTGTCACTGCTCTGCGCGGACCTTGTTTACCGAGGCGGCGTCCGAGCTCGTATGGTGAAAATATGGTTGCATTATCTTCAAAATAGCCCTGTCTTTCCTGCCATCCTGCAACTTTGAGTTAGGGAGTTCTGAGCTCCAGTCTCTTTCCCAGGCATTTTATCCTGGCCTGGCACGCATACAGAGGACCCCACTTCTGGTTCTAAGTTAGCAGTTGGGGACAGGTGGGGTAGCACACTGTGCATTCCCCGTCATCCAGGGGGCTCTCCAACTATGCAGAGCTTGCACAATGCTGTGCTCTGGTTCTGGGCTCACCCAAGGAATCCTCACGTCCTGCACAGAGCCACTTCCAGATACCCACCACCTGCCAACCCCCCATTGTAGAAATCTCCTGCATGCGGCCATCCAGTCAAGAGCCAGTATTAAGTCTGGTGCCCAAGTGATTCCCCCCAAGCTCAGTGTGCAATTCTGGGTTCTCATCATGCTGCAACACAGGGGGGATTGTGATGCTCAGCCATCTCTCTCAACTCTGCACCGATAAATGACATCGGGGACTTAACTGTGTCTCAGTACTGGGAGGCCCCGTTTCCGGGTACACCACACACAGCCAGTTGAGGCAACGGTCGCCGTGGGCGTAAGGAAAGATCAAATTGCAAGAGACCAATCAGATTTGGTTCATCCTCACAGTCAGAACGTGGGAGTATGTGCCTGCATGAATGAGAGTGTATAAAACAAAAAAATAGAGGTAATCACAGTATTTTCAGATAACAAATTATGACCAGAGTTTAAAAGTGGCAGTCTCTTTTTTTTAATTTTTTTTTAAATGACGCATATTCAATGTAAATATTTTGAAAATATTTTTATTAAACTATATCAACAAAGTGCACACTATTTTCTTATATCTTTACCATAATAATAATAGCTCCTTCAGTCATAACTGACTATGGGAAAACACCCCTGAGGTGACAGCCCTCAGCTGCTTATTTTTCTGGTGTTCCTTTTGACATTTTCGCCACACCTCTGCTTGTTGTGTGAGCTTCTTTTCGCCCAATCTGAGGTGGCGCCGTAGACAGCATCGCCACTTGGTACGATTGTCAGCTTCATCCTCCCAGGCTGCTGGATTTATGTCCAGTGCCCTCATGTCTCTCTTGCATACATTTTTGAATCTCAGCTGTGGTCGCCCAACTGTTTTAAATCGTTACCATATTAAAAACATTAACAAAAGTTAATCTGAAAAAAAAAAAAAAAGAAATTTAGGCACTTATGGGTTGAAGAGACAACGGGAGATTAAAGTCATGGAAAAAAGATATTTCCATAGAAGCAGATATTTGGACATGACAGACATATGTATAAACAAATAAGAAAATCTTCAACAGAAAGTGCTGCCCCGGTGATTGTCTAGGTCATGGAACAATGGAAGGAAGGAAGGAATGATTATAGTAATATACTTCTTCTTCTTCTTCCTCGTTCGCCCTGAAAAGGACAGTGGTTGCGTTGTGTCTGTTTACGCCGTAGCTGTGATATCTGCACCTTTCGGTCGACACATCCGACTTCAGCACGGCATTTTTTGGGACCGGGTTTGCCTTCCCTCTTCGATCCGTACTCGCTCAGCCAGACTGCACTGCTGCAGACTGTTTCCAGGACCACCACGTGGAGGTGGAGTACGGTCTTGGTCAGCTCTGGTTCGCTGACCCTGATGCAAGCAGTCAAGCTATGGGTCGCTGACTGCATTCTCTATTGCTGCATCTTTGGGTCCCTTAGTAATATACTTACTTAGTTATTCCTCTTCTACCCTGGGTTGTAGACAGTTTTACCAGAGAAAATGCTATACTGTCCTGTTGGAGGTCTTCTGCCTGGCCTAGTTCCAATCTCAATCTAGTCCTCTGTCCTTCAAGGATTGCCTAATGTTGTCCTCTCAGTGAACTCTGGGTCATTATGGAGGTCTGGATCCCTGATTCTTGGTTTCCCATATTTGTCGTGGTAGCCGATCTTCTTCCATTCTGCACACAAGGCCAAACCATCATAGTTGGAACTGTTCTACATGGGTCTGCAGGCAGGGGCTGGATTTTGAGGCCTTGCCATATCATCTGGTTGTGGACCATGTCTCTTTTTGTTACTTTAACCACCTTCCTTAGATACCTCATTTCTGAGCTTTATTTTGTGGGTTATAGTCATTGCCCATGACTCACATCCATATGTCAAGACTGGGACATAGGTGGAGCGGTATACAGTCATCTTCACCCTCTTGCCAATCTCTCTTTTGCTAAGGAATCCACGATTTATTGCCTGAAAAAGTCTCCCAGCTGCTGCTCTTTGGGTAGCCAACTCTTCTTTGATGCCTCTCTTCCAGTCTATGAAAGACCTTGAGCTGATGACACACAAGATGACCTGGCAAGTGTTGGTTGAAGGCCTATTCTTCATGGGGAGCTGAATGGTATTGACTGATTTATTAAATATTGTATCTCACCTGTTCACCTGTAACTTACCACTTTTACTCAGTTTAACTTTAGTCTTCCTCTCATTGGCACATGTAAATTTATACTAATTTTTTTTTTTTTTTAAAACCTAGATGGCAATGTACAATAATAGTCCAATGATGGCGGGAAATCCTGGCATGTATACACCACAGCAGATGCAGCAGTTGCAGTTCCAACAGGTTTGGGTTAAGACTGTTTTGTTGCCTTTCTTCTTTCTGTGATAAAGTTTTTGGTATATCATTTTTAATCCTTCATATTTTTTGTTACCGGTTACCGTACTTTAAAATTGGTGAAGTGGTATTCTCCTAAATAAGGTAGCTATTGTTAGTAATGAGATTTCATGTACAATCCTGAGGTCTTCCTGTATGTCAAGAGTCAGTATCATTGGTGGCATGTGAATTTCACAAAACAAAATGTCAGTCCTTGTTTGTTTTTTTAACTTTAGGAAAGAAATAATAATGAAATATGCAGGTTCATAAAAACAAAAAAATATAGCGAGAAAGAGGGGGAAACAGCAGTGTCCAACCAGGAACTCCACTACAGTGAAGCCATTTTGCAATAATTTTGTGTTTAGCAGAGAAGTGGTAGACTTTGATCATGAGATTAAGATAAATCTGGCCAAATACAGTTGCCTTTATAATGCCTTAACATAGCTCAGAGTAGAATGGCACCAGTTAAAGAGAAATCACAGGGTTGACTACATTTTCAGGCGGCTTCTTCCTTTTTATTCCTATATCTTGTGTTTGTTTAATGATTCTTTATATCTTCTTTATTCCATTTTTTCTACCCCTTCCTGCTTCAATAATCCTAAGATATGAATTGAAAGACATTTAAATATCATTATGATATAACATTATAGCATTACACTTATAAAATAAGTACCTTGTATTTTTCTGCCTTTGTCAGATGCAGCAGCAAATGACATCCCTCAAAATGGGCGGATCTCAGATGAGCAATGTATCCCAGCAGACAGCTGGCACTGGTGGCTGGGGGAACCCAGGTCAAGGACAGACTCTATCAACTAATCTGTGGCAGTGATAATTGGGATTGTTGCCTGGTCATCAATGTTTATATATGTCTCTGATTTTTATTTTTATTTTCTTGATCAGTGTGTGAACCTGTGTTGAGTTTATAAAGTACAGACACTTTGGAAGCATATTAAGATGGCAAAGCTTTTGAGACTGTTCTTGTGAGGGAGAGCCACAGCCCACTTAGATATTCATTGGTCATTGCGCATGTTAACAACACGTTGGTGCAGCACAATATTACGCGTGTTGTCATTCATAATTATAGCTGTTCCAAATGTTCTGTTTGTTTTATGTATTCAGCTGAATAACTCCAAGTGCAGTGTATCCAATTCATATATGTAGCCGATATTCTGTAAACTGTTAATTTCTGTATCGAGCCAAACAAGTAATTCTTCAAAAATGGACATATATTTCTAAAATCTGTTGCAAAAATAAGCAGATTCCGAACCTATTGTTGGAATACACATTATCTTTATTCTTGTCATGATTTTTTTTCCTGCTATTTGTATTTCTATTTGATCACTTAAAAGGTTTCACATTTAAACTTGGCCAAACAGTAATGATAAACTATTAATAATGTAAGTAATTTATAAGGTCTCATAAAATAGTAGTGTGATTATTTCCTTTCACTTTGTGTGAAACCATGGATTTTTTTTTTTCTGATGAAATTAATTGACCATTTGTTAATTCCATATTTCATACTGTAAATATTGCTGGCAGGGATGAAAGTGAACACTTAACCTCCTGGTCACATGGCAGGGGCACACACACTTTTGGTTGTGTAAAGTTTGAGTAGCAACACTGAAGACTAGAACAGAAGTAAAAGTTACATTACTGTAATTATCCTGCTTTCTGTGTCGTAATAATTTAACTTGACAATAGCAGCCTAATTTATATTATTTGGGAAAATGTGGAATTAAAAGTTGATAGGATATTTATAAAAATGAAGTTAAAAATGTTGTGGCCCATAATAAGTAAATAAATAAGTGGGCTGCTGTAAAACTGATAAGGAGATAAATTTATAAATTAAAAAATAAAACAGTATGGGATCAGTTTTACAAATTAACAATATACAGGAAACATGGGACGTTTCGGGGTTCACCCTTCATTAGTCACAGTTACAGACAGGTCAAAGAAAAATACTAAAGACACTCCAAACACATAACAGGATGAGAAATACAGATAGAAAAGGCAATACAAACAGGTGAAAACGTAAACTACACAAGTGATGCGTAGAAAATGAGCAATAATAAAGCAAGACAAATACAAAACCAGAAAAAAATAAAAAAAAATATGTTTATTATGGCCCGTAATAAACAGAGCAGTATGCTAATAGTTGTCTCAATATTATCCATGTTATAATATTAATTAGCAGAGATTCTGACTTGTTCATACATGAAACACACTTGGCAGTCTTATAAAAAATGGGAAGACAGCAACAGAGATGGGGATTTTCTGGAAAATATCAAACAAATAGTTGCACATTTACTGTGATGACACCGTCAATGTAAGTTTTGCCCGAGTACTAAATTTAGACCAGTGTAAGTCCGCTTTAACATAAAAATATTTTCATAAAAAGCATGTGTCCTATTTAGCCATGTTACTTAGAATACTGCTTGTACAGCAAGGATAAACTATAAAATCCTTGTCAGAATCAGTGACGGGGTGATATAGAAAATTATTGAGAGGTATATTTATATTTTCCAGAATTGAGCAGTTAATTTCGGGAAACATTGGCTTGATCAGATAAACTGTGCAGATTTTTTAAAGTGGAAGAAGCATCAGCAGAAATAATGTTTCTGAAAGTGCTCCACCGCAGTATGTTTGTCTCATTTTGCTGATGCTCATAAACAAGACAATAAAGACAGCTGAGATAGCACTGTTTCAAGTGGACATTACATTTATTAGATTGTGCAACAGATTTTATGTGGATAAGATGTACGGGTCTATATCCTTTATATCCTCGGTGACAGCTTTCCTTCGGAAACTGGATTTTGTCGGTTTTCAGATGTCGTCCAAATCGTATTTTTAAAAAAAGCTCAAAATAGCCTAATTGTCCACATAATATTTGAAAATAGCCCAGAGCCGCACAAAATGTGTTCAAAAATAGCCCAGAGTCTTCCAAAATAGAAATCGCCCAAATTGTGACAGAAAGGGAGCCAAAAGAAATTTTAGATTTTCAGAATATTTCGGTTTTCGGGTTTTCGAAGTAAAGGATATAGATCTGTAGCAGTAGAAATTTTTTTTATAAACCATATAATAAACACATTGTTAAAATATGAAGTAAATTAATTTTTTTTTAAATACAAACAAAAACAAATAATTACTGAAACAGTGTATGTGTGTTGCACCTGTACATTACTTGTTGTTCATAGAGTCTACAACATAATTACTGAAACAGTGTATGTGTGTTGCACCTGTACATTACTTGTTGTTCATAGAGTCTACAACATAATTACTGAAACAGTGTATGTGTGTTGCACCTGTACATTACTTGTTGTTCATAGAGTCTACAACATAATTACTGAAACAGTGTATGTGTGTTGCACCTGTACATTACTTGTTGTTCTTAGAGTCTACAACATAATTACTACAACAGCATTAGTGGTATAACCAACAGCTGCAAAAAAAAAAAAAATTTACTGTTTTGCTTTGTGTAGTAGTGGTAGTGAGATTTGCTCCCTGTATTAAACCTAAAAACTTGAACAGCTTCATCGTGGCTACATCTACCACCACCTTAAAGAGAAGAGCAACATTGGCATATACAAAAGTTATGCTGTCAACGAGGTTATCCACTTACAAACGTTTTTATTATATGCCTATATATATATATATATATCCAAGCCCTGTGAAGGTCCTGGGAGCCTCCTGCACCCATCATGGCATGTGGTACAATGTGACTAATATGAGGTTGTGCATGGAGGCTGGCAGCCTCATCATGTTTTACACATTGCTACAACGACCACCACTGCCGGAGTATGTTCATACTTGCAGCAGGCTTCCTGCAATGGGACCATCTACAATGGTGGCCCAATGCTTTGTAAGGAGCACAAAAGAAAATGATGTTAGTGATTGATATATATATATATAGCCATCTGTATTTAATTGTTAGAATATGTGTGCTCAAAATTCATTCAGTAATCGTGTATATCAGGATTTTGGGAAAGTTAACTGTGACTGAGGGAAAAGTAATTCAGTACTGTCCCAGGTGTTAAGAGTTCTCACCACTTTTTCCCAATTTTAGATGTATTAAGGGTCAACATCACTTGACTTCCCCTTTTCGTGTGTGGTGAAGTGGGATGTTATAAATATTTATAGGGGACTTAGTGTACTGACTGAGATCAGCTGTGAAGGTATCTATATCTATTAAGAGTAGTGTATTATAGATAACCTTACTTGCTACCACATATCTCTTTATCTCAGTCAGAATTATTCTGGAATAGTGTGATGCTACGTTATGTGTCTAGGGTATGTGTATGAAGACGTGTAAGTCACAACAACAGACAGATAAACAATTTAATGTAATCCACTACTCTTGACAACACTGTGACACTCACATACATATAACACTCTATGAGAATATCTTAAAGGAGGCACTGATAACTTTCAAATAACAATATGTATTCATTACTGGCATGAATGAATATGTGTCCTGATTCAACTACAAGGGAATCAGGAATCACAATCAATTTAAATTACAAGTTATGTACAGAATGTATTTAATATGAATATTGTAGTGACATATATTATTACAAATGTTCTATGTGTGTCAGTTGTGTAGTAGTAAAATGAGGTAATACTGGTTTTGTTTTGTTCAAGCTCTGTTGGTATTTGTCATCATGACTTCAATAGTTTGTCTTTAGGGACCAGTATTGGAGATGTTCACAGTTCCTGATTTTAAGACAAGTAAATTCCCCTCTTAATGTTAATTTTATAAAGTCAGTTCAATATGAGGGGACATAATGTTGAGCTCAGCTGGCCAAGTTAGCTTATCTGGCGTGATGGCGGCAGGAAAGGACTCCTCTGCTCGAATTCTCCTCTGGGCTCTGGAGACACCTCACTGATAGCTAAAAGGACCAAGGAGTATGCTGTCCGACACTGGATTCAGCAAAGCTCTGACTAGGTGCTGCTCAGTACCATCAAGACCACTGTCCCACAATTCATACGAATAACACAGATACGTTGATTAGCAATGAATTCTGGCACAAACTGGCACAAATTTCCATCTGCCTATGTTCCAGGCTTTTATTGAGCAAAATATATGCTGGCTTCAACGCACTGATGCTTTATCAAGCTATTTTAAACAAGTGGTTTCGAACTAACGTTCCCAAGTGTGTATATCAGCGAGTCTGGCCAATGAGCCACGTTTCGACAAGTGTTTGAAAAAATGTTATCTTTTCCCGTCTCCCCTAACAACCAAGATAGTATTTATAGCCTGACCAATCGTGGTTAGGCTTTCATTTGTTGCGCTCCAATCAATTTGGAGTTTACATGGTAGGCTATTTCTGTAACGTAAATTTTTTTCAAACACATTAAAAAAAAATCTTATGAGCAGAAATGATTTTATGCTGTCAGGCACCCCCAATATTTTATTTTGGGTATAATTTATTAATTCCTGGACTATTTGCGTAACGTTTTACATATTATTTGTCAGCAAGCCCTAAGGAACCCAAAAATACTAATTTAAAGGAGCTACGTGGCTGCGTTCAAAATATGCAATTTCTTCTACCTCCTGGTTCGAAGATGTGCTGTCTGGGTACTGTTATGTTTTCAACCGTAAACCCATCTAATGTTATCTTTTCTAATAAGAGTCTGTTATGATTTATAAACCTAACTCTGGGAAAGGGTAGTGTATTTTATCACTGTCCGTCTGAAAAAAAAATTAGTGCATGTAGACTTACACGCGTGATGGCAGCATTTGCGTATCGCGCGAAGCGTGTTTAGTGTTCGGCTTTCTGCCTCTCCCTTCTCGCTATCCTTTTGTCCATCTGTTCGTTCGTTTTGGTAACGTAATATAATTAATGTTAGGATTAATTTAGGTCATTACGCAGGGCCTCTCAATGTTTTTCCAAGAAATACAGCACACGTTTCATTGAAGAAAGCGGGTAATAATACAGTAAGCTTTTATATCAACGTGAAAGCGTTACAATTTGCAGACGAAGCAGAAAACAAGGGGGATTTCGAGTACATTCCTTGTGACAGCACTGTCATTTTACCATTGCTCTTCTCTTTATTAATTTTATTTGTTAGGCTTCATATGTACCTAATAATTTATATATGTGGATTAGAATATTTCATGACACCTCCCCTCTTAAAACAGACATTATATGTCAGTCCTTTATTCTATATACACATAGAGAAATTTATTATTATTTCTGGGGTTTACGGTGATTCTCATCACACGGATGGCGGCTTAAAAAATCCGCTCCCAGATTGGTTTTTCCAGATATATATTCAATGCTAAAATTATATGGAGCCAGAAGCAAAGACCATCGGAGTAACCTAGAGTTCTCATGCTTAGCCTGTGCTAAAAACGATAAAGGTTTGTGGTCAGTTTGCAACTTAAATGCCTTCCCATATAGATAAATATTGAATTTCTTTATTGCCCATATTACTGCAAGACATTCTTTTTCGCTAGTTGAGTAGTTGATTTCAGCTTTATTCAACTTTCTGCTAGCATATGCCACTGGGCTTAATTCCCCATCCAATGCATCTGATTTCTGTAGTAAAGTTGCACCTAACCCAATATTACTTGCATCCGTCCTTACTATGAATTGTTGACTTAAGGGGAGGTTAAACCCCCAAAATGAAAAACACAGAATTATAATATAATATCTATATCTGGTCATTTATACAAGCAAAATGACTGAAAAAAATACAAAACATTGAGGTATATGCTAAAAACGTGCAATCTATGGCAGAAAAACAGTGAAAACAAGGCAAATTTGATCTTTTTTGCGGTATTTTGTTGCCCAAGATATCTCAAATGTGAGTACAACTTGAGTTATGAAATTTGGCTGTTTCATTTGTTAATATATGATAATGATTGTATACTAAAATAATTTTGATTGGTTTGATATCTGAGTTTTTTTGGATTTTAACGTACCAATCGAAAAATAGTTGAAATTTTTAAGGGGGGTATTTTAGCTATTTCTTAACAGTTTTGTAGTTTGTTAACATATAACCTTTATTTTAGTTTATTTTAATGAGCACTGTGTGTACAGCATGTGGCCCAAAATTTACTGCTGTATCACTAATAGTTTTTGAAAAATCATGGGCAACGTGCCCACATTTGTGTGAAAAATGAGGTTTTGAGAAAATTAAGAAAAAAGGGAGGAATTACACTTTTACACAAAATTTACTCACCTCGGTATCCCCCTGCTATGTAGAAATCATCACTGGTATTTTCCTTTATTGATTCCATGTTCTGTGTCATACTTTGCAGCTTACCTTTCACTAAAGTCTTCATTTCAGCAGACTGTATGCGCTTTTCATCAGTTTACGAAAAAAATACATCCTTTCTCTGGTAGACATGTACTATGCGGGGGGAAGCGATTGCTCTACCCTCAGCAGACTCAGTACATGTAGGAGAGGCTTTGCTCTCAATATATTCAAGATTAGGATACCCTTATTAGATATTAACTGACAATGGTTCCCAGTTCAGAGGGAAACTGATGGAGGAAGGTTTTAGGATTCTTCAAAATATTCTCGTCCGCACATTTTATCATCCACAATCGATTGAACAAGTGGAAAGATATAACGGGACTCTACTTACAATTTTACGTAAGCTCGCACAGGAGGAACCAGAATCCTGTGATTCGTTCTTACCTGCAGCTTTATTTGCGTATAAGGAGGTACCCTACCACTCTACTGGAATACCTCCAGCCACGTTATTATTTCGATGACCCATCAAAGGACCCTATGGTTAATAAAATCAGCCAGTCAAAATTATTTTTACACATGAAACTATGTTTGAAAAACCTTAATTCTGTTTGCTTCAGGGAAATGAATATGGTACCGAAAATTAAAATCCATGCATTAGAAGCAATATAGCATCACAAATATACCAATTTGTATATTTTACATATATAATTAGGTAAAAATACACTTACCTGACATACTTTAAAAATTTATATAAAATCATCCACAAAGGTTTTAGTGAAAATAAACATACAGAAATGTGGGCAAATGAATGTACTTTCCAGTGCAATATGTATCTAAAATTTGATATTTTCAATGAAATTCTTCATTTTTGGGGGTTAAACCTCCCCTTAAGTCAGGTAATTTCAAAATGGGTTTACTTGTGAGCTTTTCCTTCAATTCTTGGTAAGTCATTTCACATTGTGGAGTCCATGTAATGCGATCTGGATGTCCTTTACGTGTCAATTCAGTTAACGGTGCACATATGGAATTAAAGTTTTTGATATACTTCTGGTAGAAACCACATAATGAGACAAAGGATCTCACGTCCTTCTTGGTTTGTGGTCTCGGGGCTTTCTGTAGTTTCTCTAAGTTCTTTGGGTCAGGGGTCATGTTTCCCTGATAAACTGTGTGTCCCAAAAATTCCAATTCTTTACATCCAACGCAACATTTGGTTGGTCGGGCTGTTAACTTTGCCTCCCTAAGTCGATCAAACAGCATGTTCAGAGAGTCAATGTGTTCCTCAAATGTTTCTGTTGCTATAAGGATATCATCCATAAAATTTGTTATACAGGGATTATTCAGAGGATCCAATAATTTTCTCATCATTCTAGAGAAGACACTAGGCGCATTCTTCAATCCAAATGGCAATCTATTAAACTCATAGTGTCCTTCTGAGGTACTAAAAGCTAGGTATGGTCTAACCTCAGGCTTTACTGGAATCTGATAGTATCCTTTACTCAGATCCACTTTTGAGAAATATTTAGCTTTATTTAGTCTGGCAAACAGCTGATTTGTATCCGGCAATGGATCCACCTGTCCTTCTGTAATAGCATTCAGTCTCCTGTAATCTATACAGAGTCTATGTTCTCCAGAGGGCTTCCTTAAGAGTACCACCCCGGAACTATACGAAGACTCACTGTGCGAAATAATTCCTTCCTTCAATAGATAGTCTATCTCTTCCTTCAAAGCTTTTTCCTTAGCAAACGGAATCGAATATGGTTTCATACAGACAGGTGTGGAGTCTATGAGTTTCATATCATATTCCAATAGGTTTGTATGCCCTGGTCGGTCTGTTAACACCTCTGCATGATTATTTAGAACCTGTTGCACTCTCTCTTTCTGAGTTTTCGTTAAATGTGTACTGATTTTCACCTGTGCTGCTGTCTCACAGGTGTGTAATGGATATTCAAATGATGAAAGTGGTTCCTTTTTCATCTCCATGGCGATGGACAAGGTCAACAAGTGTGTCTCTTCCTGATGTTCTCTTTCCAAATATTTCTTCAGGAGATTCACATGATAGATTTTTTCTTTCCCCTTCTTATCTATCTTATAATTTGTTCTAGACACCTTCTCTAGAACTGTATATGGACCCTGCCATCCAATTTGTAACTTATTCTGACTCCCAGGCAAAAGAAGCAGTACCTTCTCTCCCACAGCCAAATTTCTGTCTTTCGCCTTCCTGTTATAATAGGCAGCATGTTTCTTCCTGGCTTGTTTCAAATTTTCATTGGCAAGTTTCCAGCCAGTTTTCAACCGAGTGGTCAGCTCATTCACATATTGGTATGAAGATGTAATGTTTTCCTCTGCCTTTTCATCAGTCCACGTTCTTAACAAAGCTACATATGGACCTTTAATTGTGTGGACCTATTTGTCCATGCACCGGTATGGTCTCTTCCACTTGAAGCTTTATAGTGATGATTTTTCCTCCCAGAATTATCATTCACAAAACGACCGCTACCAATTTTTCTTTTGGGGCTTTCTCCCCTCTTAAAATTCTTGATGAGAGATTTCCTCCCTACATCCTCTTCCTCCAGTTTGTTTAAGTCCGATTGAGGGATTTTCGGCTTATCCTGGGGTAAGACATCCTTTTGCACTCTCCGCATAGTGGCCATTGTAAAACAGTTAAGTGAAGCTTGTCCGTGAAAAGGGGCTTCCCATTCCATTTGGTCCACTTTTCCAAATTTATATCTCTTTTTATTATCAGGCCTAATTTTGCTCCGGGGCGTGTCCAGGTCCTGATCCATGTTCCCACTTGTGGGTGTTCCCTCATGTGCTATGCTACACCTTTCTACAAAGTTCTCAATGTCCCATCTTGCTTTGGGCCAATAATAATTGTGAGCCACCTTTTGAATGATGGTACCTATTTTCTCATGGTCCCCATCTGGTTTCACATGTAGGCTCCTTATTAATTCTGTCCTGTATCTTTTTGGAAGAACCAGCTGTCCGTGACCATGGGATCTAGTTCCGGCCTTCCTATACATCAACTTGTTTTTCATGTAAAAATCTCCCTTGCCTGGAGTTGTATGACAAGTTGACAATTTTCTGAAACAAGGCTTGAGTGTTTTATCCCCAGCCTGTGCCTTCCTCATCTCTTCTGGAGTGGTATCTAACATAATATCCTCCTCCTGTCTTGAGGTCGACCTGACCTGAAGGGTTGCCATATACACAGGTTTCCTTCTGCAACGGTCAGTGTCATGATTGTCCATCTGACAATTTTTACACCACCTTTTTCCTTGGTTGAAAGATTTTCTTTCATTATATTTCCTTTCATCGAATTGTGGGAATTTATTTTTATTTTCATACCGTGGCCTATCAAATTGGTGCTTACCTTTATTTTGATCCCTAGGATCAAATTTATTAAAGTTCTGTGGTGCCCTAAAGTTATCCACCTGTTTCTTTTTATTACCTGTTACCTCTGCTTGAGCTGCTTGATACCTTTCAGCAACATTTAGCAACTCACCCAGCCTCTCTGCACCTTGTTCCATGAGAAACTTTCTCAGGTCTGGAGCCATGGACTCTCTTAGTTGCTCTATAAGGACCATTTCCTTAAGATCTTGGGTTTTCCCCAGAGAAGTCCATTTCTCCAAGTATGTCTCTATTCGTGCAGAGAACTGGTGATAGGTTTCACCTGACAGTAGTTTAGCATTCCTAAATTTTTTTCTGTAAAACTCTGCATTCTTTTCATACCTTAACAAAAGAGCCTGCTTTAGCATGTCATAATTTTCCTGATCACCTCTGCTCATTTTTGCAAAAACTTCATAAGCTGCCCCACGAAGTCCCTGAGATAACTTTAAGCTCCACCTTTCTCTCTCCAACCCATACGTGGTAGCTAATAGTTCATACCTATTTAGGTAGCTCTCAATATCATCGTCTTTCTCAACAAAATGATCTAAATGAAAATTCATAGCTGAGATTGAGGCTCCTTGAGTAACCGTAGCATCAGAGGCAAAGGGACTGGCACCATTTTCAGGAGCATGGCCTTGAAACTCAAACTCCCTTAGTCGTAACTCATGTTCCCTTTGTAATCTTTTATCTTCTGCTTCCCTTTCTGCAGCTAATTTCCTCTCTTCCCTTTCTGCAGCCAATTTCTTCTCTTCCCTTTCTGCAGCCAATTTCTTCTCTTCCCTTTCTGCAGCCAATCGTTTGTCTTCTCTTTCTGCCTCCAATTTCTTAGCCTCAGCCTCAATCTGCAACCTCTTAATTTCCTTGTCAGCCTCTAACTTTCTTTCGGCTTCAAACCTTCTTTCTTCACGTTCAATAAATTTGTCACATTCCGTCGTGACATAGGCAACCATAACTTGCCCATCTAATCCTAACTCTTTTGCAGTCTGAACCGCAGCAGATCGAAATTTGGCCAGGTCCGCCATTGTCTATTATGTAAATTTATACAATGTCTAACCAACAATTCAATTTCTAACTATATATCTAATGGACAACACAGGCACCGTGAGCTCAACCTTATTTAATTCCACCCAAGGATACCTTTTAATTCTTATATTCCCTGAAGTGAATTACCCCCAATATTTTTAATAGTTAAAGATTCAAAATCCCAAGAGCGAGCCCCCAATATATGTGGTGAAGTGGGATGTTATAAATATTTATAGGGGACTTAGTGTACTGACTGAGATCAGCTGTGAAGGTATCTATATCTATTAAGAGTAGTGTATTATAGATAACCTTACTTGCTACCACATATCTCTTTATCTCAGTCAGAATTATTCTGGAATAGTGTGATGCTACGTTATGTGTCTAGGGTATGTGTATGAAGACGTGTAAGTCACAACAACAGACAGATAAACAATTTAATGTAATCCACTACTCTTGACAACACTGTGACACTCACATACATATAACACTCTATGAGAATATCTTAAAGGAGGCACTGATAACTTTCAAATAACAATATGTATTCATTACTGGCATGAATGAATATGTGTCCTGATTCAACTACAAGGGAATCAGGAATCACAATCAATTTAAATTACAAGTTATGTACAGAATGTATTTAATATGAATATTGTAGTGACATATATTATTACAAATGTTCTATGTGTGTCAGTTGTGTAGTAGTAAAATGAGGTAATACTGGTTTTGTTTTGTTCAAGCTCTGTTGGTATTTGTCATCATGACTTCAATAGTTTGTCTTTAGGGACCAGTATTGGAGATGTTCACAGTTCCTGATTTTAAGACAAGTAAATTCCCCTCTTAATGTTAATTTTATAAAGTCAGTTCAATATGAGGGGACATAATGTTGAGCTCAGCTGGCCAAGTTAGCTTATCTGGCGTGATGGCGGCAGGAAAGGACTCCTCTGCTCGAATTCTCCTCTGGGCTCTGGAGACACCTCACTGATAGCTAAAAGGACCAAGGAGTATGCTGTCCGACACTGGATTCAGCAAAGCTCTGACTAGGTGCTGCTCAGTACCATCAAGACCACTGTCCCACAATTCATACGAATAACACAGATACGTTGATTAGCAATGAATTCTGGCACAAACTGGCACAAATTTCCATCTGCCTATGTTCCAGGCTTTTATTGAGCAAAATATATGCTGGCTTCAACGCACTGATGCTTTATCAAGCTATTTTAAACAAGTGGTTTCGAACTAACGTTCCCAAGTGTGTATATCAGCGAGTCTGGCCAATGAGCCACGTTTCGACAAGTGTTTGAAAAAATGTTATCTTTTCCCGTCTCCCCTAACAACCAAGATAGTATTTATAGCCCGACCAATCGTGGTTAGGCTTTCATTTGTTGCGCTCCAATCAATTTGGAGTTTACATGGTAGGCTATTTCTGTAACGTAAATTTTTTTCAAACACGTTAAAAAAAAATCTTATGAGCAGAAATGATTTTATGCTGTCAGGCACTCCCAATATTTTATTTTGGGTATAATTTATTAATTCCTGGACTATTTGCGTAACGTTTTACATATTATTTGTCAGCAAGCCCTAAGGAACCCAAAAATACTAATTTAAAGGAGCTACGTGGCTGCGTTCAAAATATGCAATTTCTTCTACCTCCTGGTTCGAAGATGTGCTGTCTGGGTACTGTTATGTTTTCAACCGTAAACCCATCTAATGTTATCTTTTCTAATAAGAGTCTGTTATGATTTATAAACCTAACTCTGGGAAAGGGTAGTGTATTTTATCACTGTCCGTCTGAAAAAAAAAATTAGTGCATGTAGACTTACACGCGTGATGGCAGCATTTGCGTATCGCGCGAAGCGTGTTTAGTGTTCGGCTTTCTGCCTCTCCCTTCTCGCTATCCTTTTGTCCATCTGTTCGTTCGTTTTGGTAACGTAATATAATTAATGTTAGGATTAATTTAGGTCATTACGCAGGGCCTCTCAATGTTTTTCCAAGAAATACAGCACACGTTTCATTGAAGAAAGCGGGTAATAATACAGTAAGCTTTTATATCAACGTGAAAGCGTTACAATTTGCAGACGAAGCAGAAAACAAGGGGGATTTCGAGTACATTCCTTGTGACAGCACTGTCATTTTACCATTGCTCTTCTCTTTATTAATTTTATTTGTTAGGCTTCATATGTACCTAATAATTTATATATGTGGATTAGAATATTTCATGACATCGTGTAACTTTTAAATTTAACATTATGACCTGGTCAGGAAGTATCAAAACTTCAGAGGTAATCTATATTTTTTTTTTAAACATTAATTAGTTTCAAATGGTGTTAACTGTATATGTAAATATAACTGTAGATTTGTTATATTTCTTGTGGGTTTGAAATAACTGTATGGGAAAATAAGTCGGGCAGAGAAAGTAATGTAAGAATGTGTTGTTGAGAAGAGTCATGTTACGTTTTGGTTGTTGTTGAAAATTGTTGCCTGGTTTAAAAGCACCACAAAATTATTTTTATGTATTACTGGTCTGTATTCTTTTATCCAGATTCATCTGGGACATCTTTGTTTCAGAAACTGGAATGTTTTCAGGTGTCGCCCAAATCGCATTAGAAAAGTAGCCCAAAATAGCCCCAGTCGCCCAATATGTGTTTAAAATATCCTAAAGTCGCTCAAGTGTCCCAGAAATCGCCCAATACCCAGAAATCGCCCAAATAGTGATAAAAAAGTAGCACAAAGAAAGATTAGATTTACAGAATATTTCAGTTTTCGAGTGTTCAGATAAGAGGATATAGACCTGTATAAACATAACTAGGCCTGTATATAAAGTTTGTCACAGACTACAATCAGTAGGTCTTGAGTTAGCAACAACAACAAGAAAGAGGTAACAGAAAGAAGTTTAGATAGCTTGCTGGTTCTGTGAATATGTAAAGGATATTCTACAAATTATTCTCTTCAGTTCTATAGATAATGAATAGATTTAAATATTACTTGAATTATGACGTGTAGGCGCTATTACACGTTAATTATTTTATTTTTTTACTTAATTGTATTTTTTTTTAAACAGTAGAGCAGGAAATAATAAAAGATTTTGTTCCTTGTTTTCGCCATCTGGAGTTATATTTTTCCAGGCACAAAGAATATCACTACAGTTGATTGAAAAGTCACTTCTCATTTTTAAATTGTTATTTCTTCATTCCCATCTAACTAATTTATATGAAACAAACATCACAATAAAGATAATTAACAGCAATCTTATTATATAACATGCTATTTCACATTAACTTTACAACTCAGCTTGGACATCCTGTTTGTTCTTCACGATTTCATCATAGCGGGCAGCAGTTTTGCTATCGATTGTTACGTTAGTTTATGGCCATTTTACTGTCGATCAGAACGTCAGTTTATGGCCATTTTATTTTGGTTTATTTCATTTCTGGGAGTCTTCTTCTTGGATTCTTAGCCCATGACTGACAAAGCAGTCAGTGGTCATCACGCTTAGTGGCGTCTTGTAGGACAGCAACAAACTGTCCCCATTGTGCTTGGTTAGTGGCCATCCTTTGTGCCGTGCCCCCAACTTTGGTTCATGCTCTGTATCTCAGCCTCCACTGGGAGTAAATAAAATTTTTAAAATATAAACATTATTTGTCAGATTGTAGTTATTGCTCCATGTTTTGACGTGTGCGTCATGGATACCCACAGATACAAGCGAGGATATAAAAATAACAAGTGACTTTTCAGTCACCCTGTATATTAAGACATTCCATGAATACTGTTATTATATAATGATGTGATATTTTGTCCTAATTCAGTTCATTTTCCTACAAGATTGGTGAAACAAATTTGGAGATTTTTTTCTTTACATTTCTGAAATTTTTACAACCCATTTTTTTTTTTTTTTTTTTTAAATTGACATGATAATGCTTCTTCAGTCCATTGCCATGGATGTTTATTTCTGGTTTGCTGTTGCAGTAGTGTAGCATCACTAGGATGTATGGTAATACTCTTTGTCATATGTGAACTATTTTTTAGCAGACAATGCTAGGACAGGACGTCACTATGACATCACTGGAAATAGCTGAAGAATAAATTATGAATGTAATGACAAAATTTGTCACGGGTTGAGAATGATGTTATGAGCATACACATAATATCAACATCATGAGCAAACATATTGTTGTTGTTGATTAACAAGGGTTGCTGAGCTTGTCGTTCTTTCGCAGCCAATGCCAAGTTGAACAATTTACACGTGTTCTGTAACTGTTGAGTGGTGCTGTATAAAGTGTTTGTGATTGTTGGGGAGCCAGGCAGTAACTTTCTTCTTTCTGTAGAGAGTCCTGGGCAGGTTAGCAGTACATGCTGAACTGTCTGTATGGATGGGTACCGTTGCAGCAGTCAGGCTCATGTGAGGGGGTTAACTTGCTTCTTGAGTCTGGTGTGGTCTGTTTTGGAAGATTGTCTGAACATACAGACAAGAAAGGGAACATAAATCAAGTGCGATTATGTTTAGACCAATAGATAAGAAAAGTTGACAGCATTGCAAGGCCCTGTTGTGAAGTCCCCAGGGTAATAGAACTGGAGATGGATTTAAAAGGGATGAAGAAGTCATGGAGGGACTTGAAAGTGATGGCACAGAACAGGGAGGACTCGGCCTAAGCTTCATGGAGGGCCGTGCTCCACATGGACCTAAAAGGTATTAATGATGATGATGAAATGGTAAAGAAAGACAGCATAAATCAAAGATCCAGAACATAAATCAAAAGAATGACCAAGCTTTAACCTAAAGAGAGAAAAATTATCACATTTTTAACCAGAAGAACAGATAAAAAATTTTAACCAGAAGAAATGTAGAATGCATAGAGACATAAAAATTTGATGACAAAAGCTTAAGGCAGTGGATTAATAACTATGTCTATAATCTATAATAAAGACCACGAGATTTTTTATAATTAGACGTGCCCAAATATAACCAATGGACCCTGTGTCTAGGTTGAACAGAGTGCGCCTCACTAAAACAAGGCTAAAAAAAAAACTAAAAACTAGATCTACTGCTTAAAAATCTATGCATCTCCATGGAGTTAAAGTGACAGTTAATATGCAGCAATTCTTACCAGTTTTTAAGCTACTACTACTAGTGTCAAAAATGACCATTATCTAAAACCAAAGGTTCCCAGCATAAATTGAACGTCGACATGCTTAACCTAACCTGTGTAGGGAACTGTTCTTAAAATAAATACTTTGAATTTAATAAAAGATAGCATAGACAATAATGCAGTGAGAATCTTCAATGCTGTTATAAAAATACTGCTTAGTGGCTTTGTCAGAATCATCTGTCTGGTTAATAAAGAAGATAATAAGAATGCCACATATTTTGAAAGTTAGTGCAGACAAATAGGGTTAGAAATTTGTTCTAGAAGGAATAATCAAGGGTAAGAGGAGTAGAGAAAGATAAAGCTTGGTCTGATAGTGTAAGATAAAGGATGTGATAAATTATGAACATTATTCTACGTATTTAGAGAAAGAAGTGGAGATCTTTGGTTGCATGATTGGTATTTTAGTTCCGGAAGAAAATGTTGGTGCACTTGTGAATTTTTATAACTTAATAGTTGTAATAAGTAGACTTTGAATATAGTTGCAGTTAATATAGTTTGTTAGTACTGTGATGTAGAGTTATCTACTTTGTTAGCATTGTGACTTGAATATAATGCAAAGTAAAATGGTTTTTTACATGGGATATAGAGTAATAAGTGATATGCCAAAATGCCATGAACAATGTTGCTCAGAAAGAGCCCAACTGCTTTCTTTCAAGCTGGTTTTGTTTATGGTTCCCAGCCACAATGACTTACTTTTTCTATTAGAAAATGGATATCAAGCAATACTGTATCATAATGTGACTTTTAATAAGGAGTGTGAAAATTCTACAGTGAGAAGTGTTTTGTGTAGTTTGAATTTGCACACCAAACGATTTCCTCTTTCATTCATTTTCACACAACTACATATCTATAATTCACTTGTTGTATTCATGCAGACAATAACTCTTCTGGCGGTCATGTATGTTCAGTGCCACATTGTTGTCTCTTGAGACCATGTTCATTCATTGTCACTTCTTATGGAGAATGGAGCCACCACTGCAGCAGGTACTCCTGGCAGGAAGTGTGCACCAAGTGGTTTAGTGGTTTCTGTAGCAATTTTGTATTACATGATGAGGCTGCCAGCCTCATACACAGCCTCATGTTAGTTGCCTTGTATTACATGATGAGGCTGCCAGCATCATACACAGCCTCATGTTAGTTGCCTTGTATTACATGAGGTTGCCAGCCTCGTGTTAGTTGCCTTGTATTACATGCCTGAGGATGCAATCCTATTCTTTCTTTATCTCATCAGAGACCCCCCCCCCCCCCCCCCCCCCCCCCCCCCCCCCCCCCCCCCCCCCCCCCTCCCCCACCCCCCCCCCCCCCCCGGGAACTACACGGGGCTGAGACCATGTTAGGTAATGAAAAATTCTAGAACAAATGTTTTACATAAATCAAGCATAAGATGCTAAATTTTGTTATATGACAGTTTATATTAATTAAACAGACACCTGGGTTTGCTTGAAACATTTTGATGAATGCTTTAAACCAGGTGCAGGCAACCTAGGAGCTATGGGGATCTACTTTTTAAAAAAACAGCTCTCAAAACATCTAACTTGATTTTTTTTTTTATTATTCACTGAAGGCGAAATCTCCGGTTAGTATATCTAACCTGAGACTGATTTTACGTGAGTATCCTATTTTCCCTGTATGCTGACAGGTGTCCTCTCACCGTATTCAGAGTGGCTACCTTGATAAAATCAGGTCTGTTTTAGTATGCAACCTTGGGGGTTTTTTTCACTGGAAATGCAGCGAAGTACCTTTAAACCTGGAGACTCTGCGCTATTAAGTAACTGTGGAGGAGGGCTAGTCTGAAGTTTACCTAGATTAAAAATTCTTCTCTGCACCTAGAGATCTAGCAAACGATGCCTTTGGATCTACCAGTAGATCAAGATCTATTGGTTGGCAGCCCCTGCTCTAAATATTTTGGGTCGAAATATCAGAACTGGTAATTATATTTTGTTGATCATTCACTTCTGATGCAAGTCTGTATTCTTCTATAATATTATTTCTTTCCCTTAAATCTTCAGTTTGCAAAACTATGGCACCTAACAATTGCTGCCTTTGTCACATCTAAAACTGTTGTTGTAATAAATAATTTTGTTACATGAATAATAAATAGTTTTTTGTTTTTTTTTTTAAATAAGAGCAAGAGATTACTTATTAAACCAGTTCTCATGCAGTTGTGTATATTTTGTAGTTAAGTAAAAAAAAAAAACTGAACTGATTTGGATCAGTGTGTTGTTTGCTTTCAGCATCTGTAGTTCTATTGAAATGTGTACATAGCACAGTAACTAGAGTTATCTTATGTGTGTGTGTACTGTTACTAAATCATTGTTAATGTTTTTGACACATTGGTTTCATATGTTTATCATTGTACATTATGTGTAACAAAAGCATGATGTAATTAATAAATTACTTATGTAAACAACATTATTTATTTATTGTGTCGTGCATCAAATGTCTTCCATCAGTTAGCATTCACCAAATTGCAGTATTAGCATTTGGTATCTCCCAGTGTTAGCACCCAGTGAATTGCAGTACAACATTTGGTAACTTCCAACTGTAGCTTTGGTGAATTACAACATTAAAACATTTGGTACCTTCCAACATTATCATCCAGAGAATTCCAACATTAGCTTTTGGTACCTTTCAACATTAGCTTCTAGTGCAGGGTTTAACCTTTTTTTTTTTTAAATCATGGCCACCTTAGATTGTCCGATGAAAGTTATGGACCCCCTTTTGATTGTCTAGTGAAGGCTACAGACCCCCTTTTGATTGTCTAGTGAAGGCTACAGACCTGCCCTTATTGCCAAAAAAAATGTGTACATTATAGCATGATAAAAAAAGTTTACATTTTAAATAGTAGATTCTGTACACAGATCCCCTAGAATCCATTCATGGACCCCCAGATTCAATATTATTGAGGATTATTCAACTAAATATGTAAGATTGGTACCCAGTTGATTAATTTATTAATAAAAGGTGGAAACAATAAAATAAAAAAGGGGGAAAATACATTCTCCTTACATGACTTACATTGATTATAGAAATAAAATTCTGCACATGCACCTCAGGCTGCAAAGTCATTATTTTAACACTCATAAGAAACAATTATTACTAAAATCAGGCCAGAAACAATCAACAGAAATAAGCATAAAGACAGAATAGGTGTAACACTGTCTTATGCTAATGGACAGTCAAGATCCATTCTGGTTCTTCTCATTTTCCCAAAACTGACATGGCTCCACAGATACTGCTTTTGTGTGGCAGTGGTCACACCCTGAGCAAGTCTTGGCTGAATGACCAAATCACACAACTGAAGTAGGGAAAATCTTACATAAGGAATGCCCATCTCTAGTACACAAAGACTAAGAAAATGAGTGAGGCAGAAGAGCCTGGAAAGGTCAATGGTTTATGATGCAGAACAAATCTGTAGCACTCTAGAGGCATAGAAAAAGATATGGCTGTGGCCACCGTGGATGAAACGGCTTATACTATATTCACATCTCAAAAGAAAGCATTTGACAGCACACAAAGGGAAAAACAAAAAAGGAGCTGTTTGAATGGTTCCTGGCAAATTATAGATAATGAATCCTAAAATGTGTAAAATTACTTTAAGATTCAGAAATGTGGACAATGAACAGGCATTTTGCAAGAAAAACTGCAGTCTGGCTGAGAGAGTAGGGATCAAAGAGGGAAGGCAAACCCGGTCCCAAAAAATGCCGTGCTGAAGTTGGATGTGTCGGCCGAAAGACGCAGATATCACAGCTCCGGCGTAAACAGACACAACGCAACCAACGTCCTTTTCAGGACGAACGAGGAGGAAGAAGAAGAATAAAGAAGTACTGGAGCAACAGAATGAAAATAGAAGTCATGAAAGAGATCTGAATTAAACAAATAAAACATTTTGGACATTTTGTATAAATGAACACTACACTTTGTTAAAAACCACAACAGAGGAAAAGTTTTAAGGGACACCAGAAAGATGAATCATTTATTCATTACCCTTGAGCTCACCAAGGAGCATAAGCCTTCAACAAACTCATACACAGTCTTCTTCTTCCGTCCTTAGCCAACGACCGGCAAAGCAGTCAGTGGCCATTACGCCTAGTGGCGTCTTAAGGGCAACAGCGAATAGATTTTCTTTGCCGTTGTTCCCATCACGCCTAATGGCGTCTTTAGGGCAACGACAAATCAATCCGTTTGCCGTTGTTTCCGTAATCGAAGTGACTGGCAAACGGGTGATCAGCCCGTTGGGAACAAACTCATACACAGTCTTCTTATCCCATGCCATCAGCTCAAGGTCTTTCCACATCTATCTCACCCCTTTCATTTCTGTTTCCAGTTATCTTCCCCTGTGTGTTATCAGTCGGGACTCGACCTCTCTTATCCCAGGGATTCCAGAACAATGACCGCCTTTCAATGCCACCAGCTGAACTGACTGCTGAAAATTTACTTCAAAGATGCCCAACAGAGAAAGTGCCCGTGGCCATCACCAGTACCATTCCTGGAAAAGACTCTACTGAGATGCCAACAGCCTCAGGCCGACCACTTCTTCCTTTGAACATATTCAAGTTGATGTCTGAAAGTGAATGAAGAAGAAGAAGACAATGCCACCAACAGTTTTTTCTAATGCATGTTCCATCAGTTGCCAGCATCCTCTTTCCATCTCCTGCTCCACCAACACCAATCCAGTCCCACCAGTGATCCTGTCGTGACAAGCCAATCCCTCAACCCTACTCAAGGACCCAGCCACGAAAGTCTGCAACTTCCCAGCCGTGGCTCCTGAGGATGACAACTCCTTAAGTGGGAAGATAATGTCAAAAGATGGACAATATTTAGTTATCAATGTGTTCCATCAAGGCAAAATGTAGAAAGAGTTAAACATACATTACTGTAGCAAAATCTGCGAGAATAATCGCTCATTTCAGTAGGATTTTAGTCATAAAAGGATAATAAATACAACAGCCCTATTGTGTCTGACAGTGATGCTCTCACACGCCAGCATAGCGCTGAATTTTGTGCCATGGAACGGCTTAGAACCGATCCCCCCGTTTAAACCTACTCGCGTTCCTTGTGACGTACATTTTTAACATTTTGCCCGATTTGATAGAGACTGGCAAGACTTACAATTAACGCTTTGGCAGAAGTGTGCCGCCAAATACTATCTGAATTAACGTATTCTGTCAACTTTAACGCAAAATTTAGTAGTGATCCTTACATTTTTTGGTAGTGTAACACGGAAAAATACAAATTATTAACGCCAATTTTTAACCTGCCGTGCACAACCCCGCTTCGCTGACACAGTCTGCCATGCATATATACACACTGCGGAAAAGCCAGCCAAAGCAAAACACGCAGACAATTTTATTTTCATCCTCGCGGTAGCATTTCTGACGTAACTGAAACAAGTTAGTTATTTGAAAAAATACATGCTAGCGAGATGAAGGAGAGGAAAGATGGCGGTCTTGTGCAAAATTTTATTTGACGATTGACTATGACAAAAATTGAAAATTTAAACCATTATGAAACTGCCCATAAAAATTATATGGTAGTATAACGTAGAGTTCACTAAGCAAGAATGTACTTTAAATAATATGATAGTCCCAGTATTAGATAAGTTATTGAGAAAATACTAATATCTACGGACGCTCGACCAGACAGACTGTCGTTCCTGCTTTGTTTTTTTTTTTTAACGTTAGTGGGGACGCGAGTTTGAAAAAGAGGCAGGGAGGTACATTCAAATTCGCTTGGGTAAAAAGAGAATGAACGGAAAAGGGGAGCGGTAGGAAAAATGTAATCCTAAACGAAACATCTTTTTGTATTGGGCATAACTAAAGCAGACTGGCCAATCGACTACCAGACGCAGAAATTGTTTGCAATTATTTTGTTTTTTCATAAAAACTGCATTTGAATTCAAGTAGTCGCACGTTTTTGATTGGCCAGTGCTAGTAAATATTAGCAAAAGGCTTTGATTATTCATTGCCAGTCAAACTAAAATTTTCATTCAGATACGCTGAGAAATAGTCTGTGCAGTTCGGAGGAAGCTGAGGCCATTTCTTCTAAAGTCAGCGTCATTTGTTTATATTTTCTTGAATTGTGAGGCTCTATTTCCTGTTGTCAGCTGGTGACAGGAAACCTGCTGAGTATGAATAACACCATCCAGTCTCCAACCAGTCGTTTATGCTGCCAAAGATAACAGTAGGAGCTTTGGCGGGTGGTGAAATTGAGACTTTCTGCAACGACACATTGTAATATCTTTCAACAAGGAATCCAGGTGATGTGTTAAACATCTGGGCATAACTGACATTTTCTTGTACGAAACACTAGTATTGCAAAACAATACTCAGGAAATTTATGGGGGTAGGATGAAACTACAGCCCTCATATACAGTGACTCTCCCTTTAGATGAATAAAGTGAAATCTATGAATATTTCCTACAGGAAAGACATATATAAATATATATTAACTTTTTAGTTATTGGGCAAATTGCCCCAAAATTTTAATTGTTCTTTTCTGTAAACTATCTTGTCCTCATTTTCAAAGACCTGTCCAAGAGATATGACTGGACAGGCAGAATAAATTGTACAGAAAAGATTAATTTAAAAGAAAATTTTAACCACTGTTGTATTCACTTCCTCATAGAAAATTAAAGTGTTTTTGTGGTGTGTACCATCATCTCATTTCTCCCCTAGACACTAGGTACATCATACACCATACACTAGAGCCACAAGAGTGCCCGTGTGAGATCTAGGGAGGTAGCGTTAGGTACCCTGCACATAATTCATCATCATCATCTTTTAGAGTCAGGGCCTACATGTGCTTGACCTCACACGGTTTATGCAGACACCGATTTCATTCTTTGTTAGGATACCATCATAACCTCCCCAGCAAAATCAACTTTGCTACAATTACTATGGACAGAAACTTTCTGACATATCTCATGTGGAATTCTCAAGTAATATCAATTTAATCTCTTTTTTTTTTCTATGATATCTACTTCTTCAAATTTGTATGTATATTTGTGAATCCTCATTTCTGTTCTGCTACAGCTACTTGAAATATGTGGCAAGTAACCTTGAGTAAGAGAGAGAATTTGATATAATCAGGATAATGTACTGGACTTGTGCAGTACAAACTGACCTCATACTATCAACTGAAGTTATCAATTCAAGACAGTAAGAAGTTTATAGTTGTTGTTGTTTAACTAGAGCTGCTGAGCTTCCCGCTCTTTAGCAGCCAATACCAAGTTGAAGACTCCTTGGTATTATCTACACTGTAGATCTAGGCTTTTCCTGTGGCTTTTCTGCCATTCTGAAACATGTCGAGTTGAAGTCATGAACTCCAGTTTCTCCAGCTTGGTTTGCATTTAAAGGATCATCACATCTGGTCCCAAGCTAGCAGCAAGAAGTGCGTGGCACACTGTGCATTCCCCGTCATCCAAGGGGGCTCTCCAACTATGCAGAGCTAAATACTGTGTTCTGGTTCTGGGCTCTCCCAAGGAATTCTCACGTCCTGCACAGAGCCACTTCTCAGCTTCCCCTGCCTATCACTGGGTCCACAGTGAGATCCTTCTGCATGCAGTCAACCAAGTCAAAGCCAAAGAATTACACCTGGTGCTCAAGTGACTTCTCCAAGCTTAATGTGCAATGCTTGGTTCTCAACAAGTTTCACCACAGGGGGAATCCTTCGAAGTATGTGGATGATTTCAAGAGTCAATGAGGATGCAATTAG
Organism: Oreohelix idahoensis; assembly: GCA_024509875.1. Lineage (NCBI taxonomy): Eukaryota > Metazoa > Mollusca > Gastropoda > Stylommatophora > Oreohelicidae > Oreohelix > Oreohelix idahoensis. The sequence continues at coordinate 92,150 of JAMPIV010019261.1, read as the reverse complement.
CTTCACAGACATAGGTTCTCTTCACGTACATATATTGTAGCATTGTCCATAGCTGGTGGTCATATAAGGATGACTCCAGTTATGCCTCCATGCATAAGTTTATAGTTAAGAACTATTCTTTTACTGTCATGTGTGCCTTCTTTCACTTCAGCCCATTTTTTTTTTCTGCAACATAAACCCTTATTTCATTTCTTCACACACACATTGGGAAACATGGATGAGATGACGATGCTGGCGATGGATGATGAACATGGAAAGTCAATTAAAGTCATATATGTGCATGTAACAAATCATGATCAATTACAGATATTTTGAGCTTGTGGGGACAGAGTAACAATACTGAGTCTCGATGTCATAAGATTTTGAAGCTTATTTTATTCTAGTATCGTTAAGTATGACAGGCATAGGACATAGAAATTAAACACGAAAATGGAGTGCCAGACTCAATAACTTGATGTGATAAATAGAAATTTCGAAAATAAGCGAGGAAGGATTGGTCCGCATAAAAAGCAAGTGAGAAAGAAAAGGCAGATAGATGAAAAAGAAGGCTAACTTAAAACAGGATTTAACATATTTAAACCTAATGTTACTGTTGGTTACTGTCATAAATATAACATTGTCCAACAAATAATAATAACCTGCAGCTTTCAATGTATCTCACAAGCATCTATGCCTTGCATAAACAGGACCTATTTTACTGTTCATGGCAATACCACTGAACTGGTCAATGTAATTATTTAGGGCTGGGATCTTTAACGATTAATTAATCGGTTAAAATGTTCTTAATCGATTAATTGATACAACTAATTGTAATAGATTATTTCATTTTTAGAGTTTTTTTGTTTTTTTGCTTACATGCGAGAGCATTTGCTATGTTAGAGGTTTATAATATGAAATTTGGCAAGTATGGACAATAATAATAAATTGTTTGGTTCTAATTGGTCAGTATTTTTATAATATTTTCAGGACGATGTTGCCTTGTAACAAGTAAAATAAATAAAGATCTTAGTGGTTTACAAAACAATGTATTTATAATTTGTTACAATTTATCAAATTGTTTGAAATTGATCGATTAATCATTGATTAAATAGACTAGTTTAATCAATTAAAAACATTTAATCAATCCCAACCTTGAAATTTATATCCAGAAATAATGTAGAGCCGTTGAGATTATTAATATTGAGAACAGGGTAGGCGAAAGACAAGAAATTAAAAAGTTCTGCATTTTATCATTTTAAAAAAAAAATGTATACTGTTGTCCTCAGAGGGAAAAAAGGAAAGAAAGAAAGAAATCTTCTTGATGAAAACTTCTGAGAAACGCCCCAACAAGATGTGGACTTACATCTTGGTAGCAACTCAAAGTTTATAAAGCAGACAAATACCAAAATTAGACACATATGGTAAAAGGGACTTTCGTCGCATTGGACAATATGTGGAACTCAACAGAGGTCAAGTCCATCTTTAAACAAACAACAACACCCACAATTTTAACTCAGATGTGAAGGCAGCCTTATCTATTGATTCTGAGCATGACGAATAAAAAAAACAACAACCAAGCAAGAAGTTACACGATTTTATAAATGGCTGCTTGAGCAGCGTTATTTAATTATAAATATAAATTTTATAATACTATATTTATTTTTATTTTTGTTAATTAGATGGAAAAATTAAAATGGCGTCCTTCACATATGACGTCACGCAATAACCACCCCTGTTACACGTAGGCTAAGAGGTATGGCGTCCGCCTCTAATTCTAAAAGGTACCGGGTTCGCTACCAGTACAGGACATTTTTTTTTCAGAATCAGTGGTTCCTAATGATGTCATGCCCCTGATCTCCAGAGTAATGAGATCGGATGCCTAGCCTTCTCGGATAATAGCGAAAAAGTAGGAGGTCCCGTGTGCAAGTTGCGCACGTTAAAAATCTCTAGGCAGCTGGAAATCGTAAAGAGTAGATCATACGGCCGCTGCCCTGGCAAAATTTAAAAATTAGGAAAACTACCCACCGCAAAAATACTCATAGAATGTGTTATTCCTGTATACACACATTGGGATCCTCGCCGTTGCTACAGAGTTCGTGCACTGTGCTGAGATCCTCCTTGTGTGATATAAGGTAGGAGATCGGAGCACTGAAGGAGTTGTCTTCTTCTTCTTCGTTCGTCCTGAAAAGGACGGTGGTTGCGTTGTGTCTGTTTAAGCCTAAGCTGTGATATCTGCACCTTTCGGACGACACATCCGACTTCTGCACGGCATTTTTTAGGACCGGGTTTGCCTTCCCATTTCGATCCACACTCGCTCAGCCAGACTGCACAGCTGCAGACTGTTTCCAGGACCACCACGTGGAGGTGGAGTGCGGTCTTGACCAGCTCTGGTTCGCTGGTCCTGACGCAGGCAGTCAAGCTATGAGTCGCTGACTGCGGTCTCTATTGCTGCGTCTTGAGGTCCCGAAGGAGTTGTCTGAAGGAATATGGTCTTTAAAAAAAACAAACCAATTAACATATAATTGCCTTGCTGGTTATACGTTGCTAAATTTATTAAGAGCGTCCGATTGATAGATTGGTTAGGGCGCTAGTATCTCGCGGCAAGATACCTGGTTCGAACCACGGTGGCGTTACGCTCCAGCTTACCCAACAGTAAATAGGTACCTTGTTCTGCTCGAGAGTTAGGGAAGGAAAAGGCAGCTAGGAAGGGAACTCGTTACCCCCACCTCTCGAAGTTGGACCTAGTATAGTGACGGCTCTAACAATTCACTCCCTACGGCAATATCTACTATGGGACTACCCACTACCTGTAAATTTCCGGTGTTGTGTCTTGCGGTTCGCACTAATGACCCGTCATCGAAGCATCATTTTTTGGTGATGCCTAGATAACAGGGAGGATAGTGTGATTCGCTTGCGTAGCTAGGCGGGGTTGTCGCACGGAAGGTCCTGGGTTCGAGTCCTGGGTAAGCCACTCACGTCTGTTGTTTTTCTGTTGTCTAGTGTTCTACCTCTTTATTTCTTACGAGTGCCTGAAAACATACCTTTATGTTTGTCTAATATTTATTTACTGTTTACAGGCCTCGGGTTTCCCTTCCTTATGTGTTATAAATGTTTATTAAAAAATATCGCTCATTTTGGCTTATGTAATTTCAAACAAAATTAAATGTAAATTAAATACATCAGTAACTTCAATTCTTAAATTAGGTTTAAATTTCATAAAGTATTGTTCAACCTGAGAGCGAATCCAAACAAGTTCAAGAGTTGGAAAACTGAAGCCGTTATCCGAGAATTATTTCTCTTCGTTTTCATTATGTTCTGACAAAGTAAGATGCTCCTGCATTGAACGAACTAGAATAGAAACACGTTTGCTTCCAGATTAACATCGTTTATTATTGGCAAGATGTGTATTACATTATATTTTTAAAAAGAAATGTATAATTAAAACCAATTTAAAACAGTTAACGATTATAAAAAGTATCTGATATTTCAGCTAAGATTATAATATTAACATGTCGTCCATGAGGGAGTTGTTTTTTTGGATAACTTGCGGTTAAAAGTCGACTTTGAGGATTTAGGTCACAAAATCTATTTTGTTCCGACATCATTTATGAAAGAAGTGAGCCTCACTCCTATTTGTTTGCATGACGTCACATTATTTTCCAACAACCACCTCTCGTCACAAAATTTTAGACCCCATCACTGCGTGACGTCACATGTGGACAACCCCAATAGTTTGAAAGTCATTAATATGGAAATTATTGAAATAGCCTGCCGAATATCACTAGAGCAAATGATAACCGCACTGGACAAGATAGGTCCTACGCATTGTGGAAACCAGCTTACAATTCACAAGGCAATCCTTGTTCTGGAACCTTTAAATTGAAATAAATAGTGGGAAGCAACAAAAAAACAAACATCAGCAAAAGTGGATAAAGAAGACATGGAACGAAGACATGGAACGAACATGAAAAGATGGCGCAGGACAAAAAGGCATGTTGAATTCAGCAGCACCATAACGGGAGGGGCCCTTGGTATTAATTAAATGGGGATGTCCTTATAAGTGGGCTCAACAACCATAATAATATACAGCAAATCTGTATTTTACCAAATATCAACTAAGGCCAACCCAATAAATACCAATAGATACCCAACAGGATGGAAGTGTATGGATGACATTGTCCACCTGGATACTTTAATTAATGACATGAATTAATAACAGTTGTGAATACAATCCAGTGGTACCATCATGGAAGCTGAAGAATCAAGACACAGACTAGACTATCACCTTGTAGAAATACTGAAGAAAACAAATAACACCGAAAATATCAAAAACACTGCCACAAAATATTTACAACAAATATCAAAAGACAACATTACAGTATACACGGATGGATTCAAGGGAGAAGGTGGCAAATTAGGAATATGAATATATGTTCCAATATGGAAAATGGCAAAAGTACCGTACCACATAGTATCACAGAAAATGCATCCATTTTCGCTGCAAAGATGACGGCAAAACTAAACGCACTAGAAATATTCTCTAATAACCCTCCCCAGAAACTAACAACTTTAACAGACTCTTTATCAACAATTCAAGCTCTAAGAAACTTATGAGAATGCAGTACACCTGGTATAGCAGAGGAGATATTTCTGGCTACTTACTTACTTACTTAGTCGTTCCCCTTCTACCGTGAGGTTAGAGGTTTGGAAGAGAGAGCGCCAGACTATCCTATCGGCTGTCTTCCTCCTGGCCTGGTTCCATTCTAGTCCTCGATCCTTCAAAGATTGTCTAATGTTGTCCTCCCAGCGGACTCTGGGGTCGTCCTCGGGGTCTGGATCCTTGGCTCTTTGTTTCCCATGCTTGTCGTGGTAGCCGATCTTCTCCCATTCTGCAGACATGGCCAAACCATCTTAATTGGGACTGTTCTACTTGGGTCTGCAGGGGGTAGGATTTAAGGCCTTGACGTATCGTGTGGTTGCGTACCATGTCTTTTCTTGTTACTTCAACCACCTTCCTCAGATACCTCATTTCTGAGGTTTGGATCTGGCTTTTATGGGTTGTAGTCATTGCCCATGACTCGCATCCGTATGTCAAGACTGGGACATAGGTGGAGCGGTATACAGCCATCTTCGTTTTCTTACCAACCTCTCTCTTGCTGAGGAATCCTCGATTTATGGCCTGAAAAAGTCTCCCAGCTGCTGCTTTTCGAGTGGCCAACTCTTCTTTGATGCCTCCCTTTCGGTCTATAATAGCTCCGAGGTATTTAAAGTGGTCGACCTGCTCCAGGACCTGTTCTCCCAGCTTAATCTGATGTTTTCTTTCTTCTCGTGATATCACCATGGATTTTGTTTTAGAGCTGCTTATGACCATCCCTCTCTTCTCCAGCTCTTCCTTCCAGACTTGCAGGTTGGATTGGAGATGTGCCTCTGATTTAGCATTTCTGGCTACTACATACTTATATTCCAGAGGATGTTTCGTTTGGACAGCTTGGGTACTTTCACATGCTGGCATTGAGAGAAATGAAAAGGAAGATAAAGAAGGCAAGGTGGTAGATCTCATAAACATCTAATAAATGCAGGGATGAGTAAATCAAAGATTAAATACTTAATTTAAAAGATAATAACAAATTAATGGTCGGCCGATTTGAAATCTGACAGGAAGACATGCATATAAACTGTCCAAGGCTCCAACAAGAAAATGTCAGAGATCTAGGAAAATGAACATTTCCAGTAATAAGAAACTTCTCAGCTACAGCTGGGAAAAGGTTATTTTAGAATAGAAGAACCAACGGGCTGATCACCCGTTTGCCAGTCACTTTGATTACGGAAACAACAGCAAACGGATTGATTTGTCGTTGCCCTAAAGACGCCATTAGGCGTGATGGGAACAACGGCAAAGAAAATCTATTCGCTGTTGCCCTTAAGACGCCACTAGGCGTAATGGCCACTGCTGACTGCTTTGCCGGTCGTTGGCTAAGGACGGAAGAAGAGGAAGAATATAAGAACCTTACTGTGCAGAATATCTTCAAGACAATAATATATAACTTTTCTTGTTAAAATGTAAGAGGTATGACAAGCATCACAATATTAAGATTTTTTGCAGGCTACAAATTCACCCATAAATAAAGAACAGACATTGGGCACCGCATAATATAGTTAAACAGTACAAAAGTTAATATATAGGCCTACTGATTGGTGGGTAAATGGAAGGTAGGGTAACATATTTCTTAGGACAAATGAAAGTTTATTAAATATCAGACGTAGGATCCGAGGCCTATTTTATTTTTCTCTTTTATTCTTTTCTTTTTACACACACACACTTCAATAATGTTGATTTTTCCCCTATTTACAATGATTGGGCAGAGCATATGATGCCAGTTTTGCACATTGGCAATTGTAGGAGTCTGGGCTTGAAAACACCACATTTATCGTAATTGTAACCCTTCAGGGGTTGAAACAGATATTTCTCAAGTTAAAAAAAAAAACCTCATTTAAGTTTGTTCAATGTTGTCTGCATGGTGAACTCAAGATTACTGAAACATCTGGAAAAAAACCATCTGCTTGATAACACACAGTCAGCATTTAGGAAAAATCGCAGCACCGAAGACCAACTAGTATATCTAGCCCAGGAAGTAGAAAATGCTTTTCAGGAGAAAAAGAAAGTGCTGGCGGTTTTTGTAGACTTGACAAAAGCTTTTGATAAGGTATGGAAAGAAGGACTCCTCCTTAAGATGCTCAACAGCAAAATTGAAGGGAGAATGTTCAACTGGATACGGGACTTTCTTCGATACCGCACAGCAAGAGTAAAACTTGACGGGAAACTGAGCCATCGCGTCACTCTACAACAGGGTGTGCCACAAGGAGGAGTTATCTCCCCCACACTTTTTATCATATATATAAATGATATTGCAGAGAAACTGTCCGGGCATATCTCCAGGGCTCTTCATGCTGATGATTTTGCTGCCTGGTGTGCTGCTGAACATTTGCCTACTGCGAAGTTCAGGATGCAAGCAGCGCTAAATACCATCGGTAAATGGGCATCAGATTGGGGAGTACAGATAAACCTCTCCAAGACAGTAGCAACCTGCTTCTCTCTGTCAAATCGCCGAGAAACGATCAAACTGCAGCTAAATGGAAGTGAACTTCCAATCGAGGAAAACCCAACATACCTAGGAGTCAAGTTGGATAAGAGACTCACCTGGAAGCCGCACATAAAAGCAGTAGAACAGAGAGCAATAAGAAAGCTCTCTATTATGAAGAAACTGGCTGGCACAAGTTGGGGGGCAAATACCAACATACTTAAAAAAGTCTATACAGGCACAGTCAGACCTGTACTTGAATATGGCATGTCAGCCTGGGCCGAACCAGCTTCCTAAACATCTCCAAACATCTGCATCGATGCCATGAAGACCTCCTCCCAAATCGATCTACTGAGATTGAAATGTTAATTGATTACGAGGAGCCAGACGACTGCCATGGAAATATATCTATCATCACAGAAGTCCCTGAAATAAAAAAGAAAGGCCACCTGACCCCTCAACAACTAAAAACTTTGGCTCAAGAAATGATTGAAGAAAAGTACAACCCGAAGGAGTGGACACATGCATACACAGATGGATCTGCTGAGGGGGCAGTAAAGAACGGTGGAGGAGGCATTTTTATAAGATTCCTAAATGGAAAGATCATCCGAAAGGCCTTCCCAACTGGAAAGATCTCCTCCAATTTTAGGGCAGAAGCTATGGCACTACTGCAAGCCCTGAAGATCCTCACCAGACCTGAACAGCAGCCACAAGCTAAGATAGTAATCTTCACTGACTGCAGATCATTACTTGAATCAATACAAAACACCAGAAATGATAACATGATGAATGAGATCAGATCTGAGCTTAACATCATCCAAAGGTCATCAACCATTGCCCTTCAGTGGTTACCTGCCCATTGTGGAATCGCTGGTAATGAGAAAGCAGATGCTCTATCAAGAAGCGGCAGTAAAATGGAACAATACAGCCACCCATTGCCCTATCGGGAAGCAAAAACCATCATCCACAACAAGTACAAAAATCAGTGGAAGGAGGAAGGGGATATATACAGCAGAGATGACCCAATCCACCACCTAAACAGACACCAACAGACGACAATTTTCCGCCTGAGAACTGGACACTGCAGATTACTTGGACATCTCTATCGCCTCAAGATATCCCACACGAATGAATGCCCTTGTGGAACTGATATCCAGACTCCAGAACACATTCTCCAGAACTGTCCAACCCATGATAAATTGCGACGTGCGACCTGGCCAAAAGGTGATGAGCTCCAGCAGAAGCTATGGGGCTGCCGCGCCGACCTGGAAAAGACTGTGGACTTCGTCCTGACGACAGGCCTGCAGATTTAGCATGACTACAAACCGAACGCAGAAGAAGAAGAATGTTGTCTGCAAGTTGTAACGGAGTAAATTATGAGAGCTATTATTTATTAAGTGTTTATTTAAAGAGAATACAGCTAACGATTTTCGCGTTAGGATTTAAAAAAAAAACAACCTACCGCTAACCCTAAACATAACCCTGTATGCGACAATGATGTTTATGTTGCCTATTGGAAGATGAAAGGCAGAGACAGTGTGTTGAAAACATGTGTACTGGGTTTGTTTTCCCGTGCGAAATGTAGTCAATTCTACTTTAGCTTTACGTGGAGTTCGAGATTCGCTGACCCAACTCACTCACGGTCATTGGGAATATAAAATGCAAACGGCCGTGCTCAACTCCACTACCCGTTGTTGTAAAATTGATTACAACTTTCTTGCTCTACATTACATTTTAATATATGAGGTGATGCTTTTCTTGTATCGTATTCAGTATATACTGGGATTTTTTGGCCGGGTATTTAAGTTTTCAAAAATGGCAGAATTTAAAATTCAACATTTCCGAGATCTTCTTCCTGTTCAGTTATCCATCCGCCTTGAAGCGGTTTGCAACGGAAAGATATTCATCATTTGCGCGCGCAGAGTGAAATGTGTGTGAGTGTTTATGTCTTAACATATGGGTGTATATGTGAAAGCAAAGGCAGTTGAGAATGATCAAATCCCGCTTTTACAATCATATAAAATATTTGTATTTTAGTGTATATATCTCAAATTATACAACAAATATACATATAATTCAGTCAAATATTGCAAAAAATAGTTTAACTAGAAAAACTAAATATTATTAGCATGCGCAGTCACACAGCGCTGCCAGTTTGTTTTAGAACATGCCACATTATTTTTATCTGTTGATAATTTCTAATTCAATTTTTCAAGCATGCAAAATTATATTAAATATTAGTATTAAATCAGAAAATGTTAATACATTTTTATAAACAATATTGATAGCAGTTTTAATAATAATCTAAGCTAAGATGAGTTAAAATTCATAGCCAAATTAGACATTTGGCATACATAAAGATAAAATCTGGCCTTCTTCTTCAACCTAGACTAGTGGAACACTTGTTAGGAAATAGGAGTCCGGCATCCATACTGAAACAACGTTCATTCGCACTTGAAACATCGGTTTCTGACTTATTTCACAGCATGTCTTATAGTGGCAGATATGGTCGTGGCCGTGAAGATGGCGCCAGCGGATCATCCTCAATGAAGGTCGATTCATCAAACGTTGGAAAAATCATTGGTAAGTCTTTTGTTGTTTCCGGTTGAGGTTCATGGGCACATGGCGTGGCTTTCGGTTACATTGTTAATTGCACCACGTTTGCAGAAAATGAGCGTCATAAAGAGGGTTTATTTTATTTATAATTTTTTTGCTTTGCTTTCAGAACAGTGGGAAATTTTTAATCTTCCGTGACACAGGCAAGGGTTTTAGTTTTATGCGGGGCATTCATCTAGGCGGCCTATATTAATTAAACGCCATGCCGTTGGCCATGCTGTCTAGGTGTTCAGCAGTTGCATGAACTATCTGGAAAACTTTAAGCTTTAGGGCTGAGAAAATTTTATAGGAAAGCAAGTACGGTTATAATATTGACTACACGTGGTAGGGTTCACCTGACCGATGAGAAATGATTTTTAAAATGACATTTTTTTTTTTTACCATTTTAATTTCGTTTTTCCCCCCCCCCCCCCCCCCATGTTTATGATTGACCAAGTTTAAATGAGTCTTTTACACTTAAATTTTCCTCCATAGCATTGTTTAAATGTGAATGGCAGAGTAGTAAGTTGAATCACAGATTCTGAGGTCGTGAGAGCAAAATCGTCCAAATGGCTGTTGATACAATGACCTATTAAATCGCCAAAGTCGGGCCTAGGCCCTATGCCCTTAAATAAAATTCCAGAGTACAGTAGGGCCTAATAAGTGGTAAGTTGGTATTTTTTGTCTTTTTTAAACAGGGTTTCAGCTCTTGCTTATTTTTGATAAAAATATTGGAACGAGATTTAAAAAAAAAGCATTCATGCACAATACCAACCTCAGCCACACACCATGTGTCGATGGCAGTTTGGATGAAATTGAAAATTTCATCAGTCTTTGTTTCAGGCCAACAATAGCCTATAGTTTTTTCGGATTCGGACCAGGATAGCTGAATCGCAGAATAAGGTATAAAAGCATGTCACCCAACTCATGATTGATAAGTTGAAGAAGTCGGGTCTTTACCTGCATGAGCTCGTTCATCTACAATTATTTCTCATGCATTAGAGGAACAGATATGCGATGGTTAAAATGATGAATAGTGGATAGTCAGTTCAATACACCAAGATCTGCTTACTCGGAGGACATGCACACCATCATAGCTGGCAGACGCTGGAGCTGGGTTGGCCATGTCCTCAGAAGAGACCCCGATGCCATCACAAGAACAGCTATGCTTTGGACCCCTGAAGGAAAACGAAAGAGAGGCCGACCAAGAAACCTGGCGGAGGACTGAAGGCCGAGATGCAAAGAATGAACCAGAGTTGTGGCACTGTCAGAAGGATGGCCGCCGACCGAGCAAAGTGGAATCAATTTGTTGTTGCCCTACAAGATTCCACTAGGCGTGATGGCCACTGACTGCTTTGACGGTCGGCGGCTAAGGATCAAAGAAGTTCAATACAGCCTGAAATGAAATGAGAATTCAGAGATGCAGTAAAAAGGGATAAGGGTTAGGTAGGCCATAACCTAACCATAACAACGTTTTTGGAGAACATTACTCTTACTTACTTACTTAGTCGTTCCCCTTCTACCGTGAGGTGTAGAGGTTTGGAAGAGAGAGCGCCAGACTATTCTATCAGCTGTCTTCCTCCTGGCCTGGTTCCATTCTAGTCCTCGGTCCTTCAAAGATTGTCTAATGTTGTCCTCCCAGCGGACTCTGGGTCGTCCTCGGGGTCTGGATCCTTGGCTCTTTGTTTCCCATGCTTGTCGTGGTAGCCGATCTTCTCCCATTCTGCAGACATGGCCAAACCATCTTAGTTGGGACTGTTCTACTTGGGTCTGTAGGAGGTGGCATTTTAGGCCTTGACGTATCGTCTGGTTGCGTACCATGTCTCTTGTTACTTCAACCACCTTCCTCAGATACCTCATTTCTGAGGTTTGGATCTGGCTTTTATGGGTTGAGAACATTACTCACTGTTCTTCATTTCAGCTAGATGCCACATTAGCAACCAGCATAGTCTTGTTTCAGAAGATGACAGAGAAATGGGGATGACATTGTTAAAAGTATCCTGAAGACATTTGACACTATGCTTGCCAAAAAGCAGCTCAAGCAGCATCTACACCATACTTACTCGTGTCTGTTTACCAAAGGAGTCACTTCTCAAACCTCAGCGAATTGTGAGTTGTAAAACGACATTAGAGAATGCAGATAAGAAAAACAAGGATAAAGATGAGCAATAAAGGCAAGTTGCAGTGTAGGCATGCACTGAAAGAAAAAGTGTATATTAGCACATGGCGTGGTTTTGAAAATTGATTATCCTAAGCAAATGGCATACATTGTATTATCTGGTAAATGTGTAACAGTTTCCAGAGTTTAGTTCTTTTTTTTTTCTTTGTAACTAAGCAGCTACAAAATCTGAACAATCACTGGTACCGCTAATCTTGACCATAATTCTTGCCCTGTTTTAAGCAGTTTCAAAAATAGACAACAGCGAACTGTGGTAGATATGAACTTTTGAATTTCAGATATCACCAACTCAGTCCAACCATATGCCATTGGTTTTTTTTTTAAGTGCCTGTCACACGTTATTTTCTGAACAACAAATTAGAAATACGGTTGCTCACTATTCTTGTGTCCGCATTTTAAGCCTAGTCCTAATCTAAACTACCAACTGTAACCTTTTTCAGCGTTTAGGTTTTTTTTTTGGTGTGTGATGTTATCTTTATTTACTTATTTAGGCCCCCTATGTGCTGTTCACGGGATTCAGGTTTCCTCTGTTTAAGAGTTCACCCATCTGTGACTATTCTGTGTTATTCATCTTCCACTATACATTACTGGACAAGTATTTCAGCATTTATTTGGTCTGTACTTGCTGATAGGAAAGTTATATTAGTGATTGCATCGTTAAAACTGTCTGGGTCGTCCACAGGTCCTATATACCATAGTTGTGTGGGTGTCGTGAGAATGGCCTCAGCCAATAATGCACTTTTTCTTGTGTGCAAAATTGGCTGAGCGTACTTTCACAATGTACTGCCACAGCAAGGCGATGGCGCCGTTAGGTCGGTGCTAGGTTTGATTCGCGGTAAGCCTATCACTTATATTTTCTTTTCTACTGTCTGGTGTCATCCATTATGTCGAACGAGTACCTGTTAATTACCTTTACTTATTTATTTACATGAAGGTAAACCATTAGTAGGCTATATAGCCAGCACCTGCTTTGCTACAGTTCAGCAGATTGTAGAAAATAAAGATTTAAGTCACTCACACACTGGCAGGGTTGACATGTTTCTTTTGTACTGGACATCCAAACATCTAGGCCTACATTCCATCTGAAAGAAAATCCATGTGCTCCACACAGATGGTCATGGGCCCTTTATGCTAACATAATATTGGTTATATTTTCAGGCCGTGGTGGAAGCAAGATTAGAGAATTGGAACAAGTCTGTCGAGCACGGATAAAGGTTTGTGTTGTGACAAAATGTTATTGATTTTACTGTAGAATGATTTGTCTTAAGTGTTATTGTACAGCATACATTCATTTCAATCCCAAGAATCAATAAATAATTTGTGTCATCTCTCGGTTAAAATTGGTCTCCAAATAAATGCCTCTAAAACTAAAGCTATGAACTTTTCTAACGAGACCTTTGATATCATCTTGAACGGGGAAAAACTACAGAAAGTTGAAAGTTTCAATTATTTAGGCAGTAAAATGACTCAGGATGGTGACACAACAAGAGAAATCCATACTAGAATTGCTTTGGCAGCTAGCGCCTTCAATAGATTATCTAACATTTGGAAATTACGATCATTGAATATACATACCAAGCTTCGTCTGTTTAATTCAAATGTTATCTCAGTGTTAACATACGGCTGTGAGAGTTGGAAAATAACAAAATCATTGGAGAACAAGCTGAATACATTCGAGAACAAATGTCTTAGAAAACTCATGAACATCAGTTGGAAAGAATTCAAGACTAATCGACAAATAAGAGAAGACTCTAGGCAGAAATATGTCTCCGACTATATAAGGAAAAGACGATGGTCATATATCTGTCATGTCCTACGAATGCAAAACAACAGAATACCACTACAGGCGCTCACTTGGGTTCCTGAGGGTAAGCGGAAAAAAGGAAGACCAAAAGAAACACTCAGAAGAACAATAATAAGAGAAGGAAGAACGTTGGGCCTAAATAATGTGCAAGAGCTAAGAGGAGTGGCGTCACAACGAACAACCTGGAGAGCACTGGTTTCTGCCTTATGCGCCGTGTTTGGCGCTTAAAGAATTTATTATTATTATTATTATACATTCATGAACAGGGTAAAGATGATAATAGATGTATGCATTTGCTAAACTTGGTTATACACTAGACTAGTTTAAATTATTAACTCTCTGTCATAAAAATCAAAGTTGGCCTGTCTATAGTTTTTGCCTTGTTGCAGTGTTGACAAATGAATTTAACTGTTCAAATTTTTAATTTTTGACAGATATCCAGAGATGCAGATGAAGATGGAATGAAGAGCATTGAAATCTCTGGCACAGATGATGAAATTGAAAAAGCCAGAAGAATGATAGATGAGTGTCTGAGTGGAGGTTTGTACTCTTGTGGAATGTTTGTCAGTCAATACCCTCTAGCTTCTCAAGGCCTTACTGCAGAGGAGTTTCATTTATGATGTAGGTCATCAAAATTTTTCGCATCCAGAAATATCAGGCGCGTGACCTAGTTTTATGATAAGGGAACATATCTTGCAGTTTGTCGACTCGGTAGTTTTGTGCAGGGGATATTGGTTACAAGGAATCCGGCTCGTTTTAAAATTTACGAATGCGTGGGACAAATTAAGGCTTTTCTTTAGAATGAAATAGCCAAATTATTGGATTACCGCTAATTGATGGCACAAAGAACTGAATGCTTTGCTGAGAAACTGTTTTAGACAATTACATGCTTTTGGTTGCCATGTATGTTGAGCCAGTATACAGAATAACCCTTACAAATGATTAGACAAGGCAGAGAAAAATATGCACTGTGTGAAGTTGCCATTCAGAAGGTTCATTACGGGAGGAAGGTACTTTATATAAATCGCCCCCACACTGTTGCATCATTAGCTTTCGGTACTGAAGATTATCTGGATTTTTGAAAAAACATCTAGATGGGCAGCAGCAATCGTAGCGCCATAGATTGAACTTAGAAAGTGGAGAAAGAACACCAACTGAAATATTCAATTTTAAGCACTGAGAGTTAGCAAAAACTGATATACATGGCAGAAACAAAATAAAAGATGCAGTACCATCAGTTGTCCAAAACATCAAAGGTTTTACCAACACAAGCGTAGATTTGTCTTGCCCTCCAAAGATCTGACGAGCAACAGTGGAGGATATAATTGAAGGTTTCCTCTTTCTGCGAACAAATTAAATGTTTAAGTTTGTTGTTCCTGGAGATGATCAGATGTTAATTTTTGTGTGGGTAGTGTTGTTGCTATTAAAACTTAATTTTCTGTGTGGTTTAACACACAGCTAAAAGTTGAAGGAACCAGCGTAAATGTACAGGAATTATATTCAAACCAAATAGCATTTGGGGTTGCAGTATGTGTGCCATCTTTGTTAATAAGCCACTCTGTGCGTGTACCAAGATATGAACATGTGTGATTTTAATAACAGTTGAGTTGGAGTTGGAGTCAGTCTGAACATGCTTTTCTGACTCCACAGCCCTGTTATCTATCTGTGGCAGCATTTTTATAACCTTGGCCAGATTGTCTGGTTTATTCACACTTGTAGCAAGTTTTATTTTGAAATTGCGGCACAATGACACTACCAGTTACTTCATGAACATTTTTGTACAGCGACATAGACCAGCAAGCAATACCAGAACTGAGTTTTACTAAGGTCTTCATTGCTTTGTTTTTTATCATAGCTTCGTTGCTTCATCAGAAACTACATGAGTTGTCGTTTTCATCAGACACAGTCCAGGAATGTTCTTATTTGAAGCGTTATAACCTAGGCCTGATTCATGCTGGTTTGTGCACAATTGGGGCAAGATTTGTTTTCAGATTGTGGCGCCACCCACAAAGCTTATTGTCTGGAAGGCTTTGTACAATGACACAGTGATTATTTGAAACGAAGGCTTATAACCAGTGTGGCATGACACCTGTCCTAAAGTGAGTTTGTAGTGTCTGTAAAGTCAGAAGGTGTGGATTTGAAAAATGTTAGCCAATGAACATGCAGAGGCCTGGTTCAAAGCAGCACGGCATGATTTCCCGCACGTTTGGTTGGTCTTAGCAAGTATTATGTTCATCTGTTGTTATTTATTAACAGTACTCTATTTTTCTTCCATTTGCACTCCTTATAGAGTAACCACTGCAGCTGGTTCACTTTGTGAAAGCCTGCACCAAGCATTCACATGCTTTTGTGGCACTGGCTTCTGTGGCAATTTGTTCTACATGATGAGCCTGCCAAACCTATGCACTACCTCAAAATTAGTTGCCTTGTAGGACGTCTATTCTGTCATCATTGTCTCTTCATAATTAGCAGTATTGTCGTCTTTTACTTTAAGCCTTTCTTTTCGTGACATTTTTCTTTAGATATCAGTTTTTTTTTAATTAAAAAAAAAAAAAATTCCATGTGTAGCATTTGATTTTAAATTAATCTTTTTGTTATACAAATGCAGCAGACCTTGGTGGTGGTGGTGGTGGTAGTGGTGGTCGCCGTGGAGGATTTAGCAGCGGTCGTGGTCGTAGTGGAGGTAGTTATGGTCGCAGAGATGATGGCGACAGCTTTTATATGAGACTAGTACTTAATTTGCCATATTTGTCTGCGTATACTTGAGTGACATGCATGACCACCAACAGAGTAAAATGGGGATAGTTTGTTGCTGCCCTACATCATCAGTTGCCATCTCCACAACGAAGGTTGGCTGCCCTACAACATGTGCACAATTTAGTTCCCATGCCAAAAAGATTTAAAGAGGTTTAATACTAATTCAGTTTGACATTCTAAGTACCAATACAAATACCGCAGGAATGTTCCTTTCCAAGACACAGCATTCCCAACACAATATTAGAAATAATATGAATCAATAATGGCGTACCATATTTGCATAACTTGAGTGCTCAACATTATCCTCATAATTCCACATGTTCCTTTGCGCTGCTTATGGCGCATTAGCTGCTACTGTAGCTGGTCCTGTTTCAGAAGCCTGCACCATGATACATTCACATGTTTTTGCAGTAGTGGTTTCTGTGGCTGTTTTAGGTAATGAGGTAGCCAGCCTCATGCACTATTTGCCGTGTATGTAATGCCCGAGTGTGCAGATGCTGTCATAGCGACATGTTAGGTACCACAGTGATATTTGTTTGCAGAGAAAACAATGCAGTTTGGAAGTCCTTGGGAAACCATGAAATTTGGTACTTCATTTTTTAAAATTGGACAAGTAAAAGTTATGGCATTTTTAAATGTGTGGGGACATCACATCAACTTCAGAGCACCGACATCACACATGCCAATGATGAAAGTGGATCGAGTAGTATTGAAGATGAAGCTGAATCTAGCCCTGGGTCTAGTGTTGTCACTGACTGATTTGGATGGCAAAAGGTGGACATTGAAAGCAGTAGACTATGATCTGATCCAAATGTACTACTTACTTACTTAGTCGTTCCCCTTCTACCGTGAGGTGTAGAGGTTTGGAAGAGAGAGCGCCAGACTATCCTATCGGCTGTCTTCCTCCTGGCCTGGTTCCATTCTAGTCCTCGATCCTTCAAAGATTGTCTAATGTTGTCCTCCCAGCGGACTCTGGGTCGTCCTCGGGGTCTGGATCCTTGGCTCTTTGTTTCCCATGCTTGTCGTGGTATCCGATCTCTCCCATTCTGCAGACATGGCCAAACCATCTTAATTGGGACTGCTCTACTTTTGAATCGTCTGGTTGCGTACCATGTCTCTTCTTGTTACTTCAACCACCTTCCTCAGATACCTCATTTCTGAGGTTTGGATCTGGCTTTTATGGGTTGTAGTCATTGCCCATGACTCGCATCCGTATGTCAAAACTGGGACATAGGTGGAGCGGTATACAGCCATCTTCGTTTTCTTACCAACCTCTCTCTTGCTGAGGAATCCTCGATTTATGGCCTGAAAAAGTCTCCCAGCTGCTGCTTTTCGAGTGGCCAACTCTTCTTTTTTTTGTTTTCTTTGATGCCTCCCTTTCGGTCTATAATAGCTCCGAGGTATTTAAAGTGGTCGACCTGCTCCAGGACCTGTTCTCCCAGCTTAATCTGATGTTTTCTTTCTTCTCGTGATATCACCATGGATTTTGTTTTAGAGCTGCTTATGACCATCCCTCTCTTCTCCAGCTCTTCCTTCCAGACTTGCAGGTTGGATTGGAGATGTGTCTCTGATTTAGCAATCAGGGCAACATCATCAGCAAATGCCAGCTCCGAAATATAGACCTGTCTCATCTTCCAGTACCCCACTGAATACTTTCTTGTTCTCTCCTTACATGCCTTGATGACATCGTCCATAAGGAGTATGAAGAGGTAAGGTGATAGGATATCACCTTGTCTTACACCAGTGGTGGTCCTGAACTCTTCCGACTTATGGTTTGCTGTCCTCACATAATTTCTGCAAGACTTGTAGAAGCTCTGTATAGCATGAATCAGAGGTGCTGGAATATTCTTCCTTGCCAAACAGTCCCAAAGTTTGCTCCAGGGGACCCTGTCAAACGCCTTTTCCAGATCTATGAAACAAAGATGCATCTCACTCTTATACTCGAGGGCCTTTTCACTCAGCTGTCTGAGTGTGAAGATTAGGTCTTGAGTACTTCGGTTTGCTCGGAATCCGCACTGGACCTCATCCAATTGTGGCTCAGCTAGGCGTCGGAGTCTCTGCTCTAGGATTCTAGAGTAGATTTTACCAGGGACACTGAGAAGGGATATGCCTCTATGATTTCCACACTGTCGATTGTCACCCTTTTTGAAAATTGGTGTTATGATGGCAATCTCCCAATCCTTTGGTATTGTCTTGTTGTACCACGCTGCCTGTAAAACCCTTAAGAGTAATAGGTCGCCTGATGCTCCCATGAACTTAACCATTTCTGGTGTTATACCATCATGCCCTGCTGCTTTGCCCATCTTGATTTTCTCCAGAGATGCCTTCAGTTCTTCCATCTTTATGTCATCTTCACCATCATTGGTTTTCTCTTCTGTGTGATCCAAATGTTATTGTAAGAAATCCTAACAGCTCCCAAAATATTCTTCAAGAGAAAAGAACATTATTGACAGGGACAGTACGAGTTAATAATAAGAGGCTTACCTGAGGAAAAGACCTCAGGTTCTAGTTAGTGAATGCAAATTTTGGTGCAATGGGGAGATGTTGTGCCTTTCATTCAGAGAAATCTCAAACCAAGCCAGTGCTTCTACTGACTACAGCTCACAATGCATTAGTTGAGGAAAAGATCATTAGAGGGAATGCCCCAAAAAAAAAAAACCATCAGCCATTTTTGACTACAATTCTTACAAGGATGGGATGGACATTTTCTGAAATAATATTGTTTGCAGTGTCTGAAAAACGTTTTCATATGATAAATTAATAAAACCAAACAGTGTGTGGGTAGGTTGAAAGCAGAATAAAAGTTATATAAATAATGTTATTCACTGTGTTAAAGTCAAGGTCACCATACATAATGCTCAAATACCTTGAAATTAGTACCACATGATTCCTTATCCAATATACTTTCAGAAAATGTATACTTATATTTAATTTATGGACTTCTGACTTCATCTTCTAATACTTCTATATGTTTCTGGTATTTTATTGGAACTTCTCAAAATAGCCATGATGCCACAGCACAAATGCACTTGACAGTTGAAGGGTTAAATATAGTCTTAGTCTTAAACCTTTTCTAATAAACAGCATACAGTCTGCAATATACTGATACACAAAGAAATTAAAATGACATTTTAAACTGGATGAGAATGGTCATGGCACACTCCTTTCCTGCGAGAGGGCAATGATGAAGCCTGAAAACCGTAAATGCTTCAGAAGTCCAAAATACAATTTTTGATATTTCCTGATAGTTTAATGTCTTTATCATTCAATATTAATTTTCTGTATCTTAACTGAGCCTTAAGATTTCTACGGGCATTTTGTTCTTTAAAAATTGTATCCACGTACTCCTTTGTGGTGCACAGACCCCCATGGCTTATGATTGTGTTATATAAGTTATAACTTCTCTGCATTTTTAATATCTTTCTGTTTTTTTCCTCCTATTTTTTGTCGGTTATTCACTATTGGGAGCCGTGGTAGCATAGTGGTTAGTGCACTGGCTTCCTAGCGCAGTGGTCTATGGTTCGATCCCCGGATGAGGCGGGAATTTTTTAGGCCACAAACGGCTCCTGGGTCGACCCAGCCCCAAATAGGTACCAGAGCAACTCTGGGAAGGTTAAGGCGGCCGGCGTGATGCCGACCACATCACCCCTAGTGTGCCGACGGTCAAGATATTATGGGCCTAACACCATATTCCCAATATGCCTCAATGGGCGTGTAACGGGTTCCTTTACCTTCTTTACATTCACTATTCAAGAGTCTTTGCACCCAGGAACATAGAAATGTATTTGGAAGTGCCCTCCCCACTTCTGAAAATGTCAAAAGTGCTGCCATTATGGAATTGGTCATCACAAAGTCAAGGGCTGGTTCGTAGTCAGAAGGACTGGACACAAGTTTTTTCCTAGTCAAGTTGATTGACAAAAGTAGCTCAGGAAGCTCGTCAAAATCTACATCATTATGATTTATTAAATACTGTTGGAACTCATAATCATTGCTGCCCGTTTGAAAATGTTGTGCAGTTTGCAGGACTTCCAGCACTCAGTGCTCCAGCCTTCCTCTAGTGCCAGGAAAAAGCTTGAGGAACCATTCAGTCACCTGATGGATGGATAGATGATATGAGTATGAACATTAGCCTATCTGGGTTCAAAGGTTTGAACATGTGGACATAGGAAAAATAATTAATTCATGTTTCCTAATCACTTATAAACTTATTCACACTTATTGGGTTCTTCTTCTTCACTCTTGCATTCTCTACTTTTCAACTTTTAATCTAATGTACTATTACGGTATATATTCACCTTAAATAAGACCTAAATGATAAATGTCTATATTTGGAGATGCGCCAACATGAGGCAAAAATTTTTTTTTAATGTACTACTATTATGGTTAACGTTTTTTTGAATTTATTAACAATGTTAATAACATCATACGACATTGAAGCTCCACATATTGATATAATGAAAGCAAGCGTCTTTCATAGGTCAAATGTACTAGGCCATCATAAAACATGAATGATTGATATGCAAATGGCACATACTCATGGCTATTTTGAGAATTTCGACGAGTTCCAATAAGTTTAAGTCCAACTGTCCGCGGCAATATAACTTGACTAGATTGTCAAAATGTTGATAATTCCAGATATGTCTCTGTCTGTTCACACATGGAATCGTGGCATGCAATATCTTAAACATTCGTCCATAAGCATGCAAATCTGCGGACATCAAACACTCAATGCAGGAGCTTATAAAATACGCGTCTTGACACATTGTATACACAATCGAAAAAGAGCCAAAAGTGACCGTTACTGCTGCTCATGCACGCGCAACTACGTAATCTAATATTTTAACATTACGTCATAAATCAAGTTGGTGGTGCTGTTTCAACAATGCTGCTCCCTTTGAGCACAGCAATGTGCAAACATGTATTGTATTGAAAATCAGGACTAACCTTAAACTTGAAAAGGGCACATCCTACTTAAATTAAAATGTATATTAATTAATATAAATACGTGAGTCTGAACTCTGTAAAGTGCATTTTATGAAAGCTGTGTACATGTATATGTATTTCTTCTTTTCGAGGAATTTTAACAACTAGTGGCTGCTAGTCCGGACATTTCAGTACAACATTAGCTACTTAAGTTATGGAATTTTCCGGTCTCCTAGCCTTGACTCAATATGTTGGCCATTCGCTTTTGAGATCATAATTCACCCTATTATGCTGCAAACTAAACTTTCCTTCAATTACACATTAATCAAAACATGCATTTTTTATTCAAATTGGTAACTTTCTTAACATTTCAAGCTCGTGAAATAATTATATTGATGCGTGAATGTCTGAAGTGGTGATAACACATTCAAGCCACACTGTTACAATTGTACGATCGTGTTAAATTGCTAAATAATATTAAAACTATTGTAAATTTTACAAAAAAGTTAGTTTAAAAAAATTGTTAAATAATCGGGGGTGAGTCGATGGAACAGCCTCGCCCTCCATCCTTCGCTAAAATATTGATTAAAGAAAAAAAAATGTGGAACTGGTGACAAGTTTCAGTGGAAAAAGAGATGTGAAATAGACTGTGGCGATGAATAGGACACGCATTGAGGAAACCTCATTACAAGGCAGTCCATGCTCTGGGATCCCAGGGAAAAACAATGCAGAGGTAGACTAAAAAACGGGGAGTAGCGATCGGGAGACAAGTAAAAATTACGAGGAAAACGTGGGAAGAATTTGAGCTGGTGGCATGACTTGGCATGTGTTTGTTGAAAACATGTGCTCGTTGGGGAGCTAAAGGGTATTGATTGATAAACATCAGGTTGGTGCATCGTTCAGAGCCGTTTCATATCAGTCCTACTACTAGTCGGATCCAATCCATATTTACTACGGTGGTCTCCACAGGAATGGGGCGGAGACCTAGACCTTGAGCACACCATTCAATCCTTCGCATCTGCCAGGGATTTCATAGGTCTTGTTCGAGCCAAACGTATATTAGTGTAATTATTACGAGGAATATATTGGGAGATTATTAAAGTATGGTTTGGTTCGGTTCTTGTCTTCTTGTGGCGAGGCGCGTTACTTTCAACCTATTTGGTTATATCAGAGCGCATTTACCATCCAAATATAAGTGAACTCCGGTCACGTCTAACCCGATCAGCGTTGATAGATACTAAGTCCTGAAAAGGACTAACATTATCTATCTGCTAGCATAAAGCCCTAACAAGGACTCGCCAGCTACGCCAACGCTGCCGAGCTATCTTAAATTTTTTTTTTAATGTGTTTGCAACTTTTCTTTGTAACACGCCCCTTTCAGCCGTCTACCATGTACATTGATGATGGCATTTGTCTCACTGATATGCCAAAGGCTGACCTATCTAGGTTCATTAACTTCATCAACAACTTCCACCCTGCGATCCAATTCACATTTCAACTGTCTCTGTTAATTTCCTTAACATTGTTGTCACCATCACTTCTTCCTCTCTCTCCCTCCTCTCCCCCCTCCTCCTCCCCCCCCCCCAACACGTCGGTGTACTATAAACCCACCGATGCACACAGTTACCTCCTTTATACTTCCTCTCATCCTCCGGCTTGTCGTGACTCCTTGCCTTTCTCACAACTTCTCCGTCGGTTATGCCAAGATGATGACAACTTTCTATGCCGAGCACAAGAAGTGTTGGACTTCTTCCGTAGGAGACAGTATCCAGAGGACGTTCTTACCTCGGTCTTAGAGCGTGTTTTCCCTATCCCACGTCTAGAGGCCCTCAAACCCCGCCACAAAACCTCCTCTGATAGAGTCAAGTTAATAATCACCCTCACAGCACTGTTGTCAAAAGGATCCTGTATCGTCACTTACCTCTCCTCCAAGCAGACCCAGCGGCGCGGGAAGTATTTAGTGAGCCACCCTTGCTGGCATATAGACGGGATAAAAATTTGAGGGACCTCCTAGTCCACAGCCGTTTGAAAACCGTCAACGATGACCACTTTGGGACCAAGCCATGTAACCGAACACGATGTAAGACATGCCAGTATGTAATCGAAACACGTTCAGTCTCGTTCCCTAAGGCCAAGTTCACCATCACCCATGGCTTCACATGCGAGTCACGCAACGTCATTTATGCTATTATATGCAAACGTTGCAATATTACTTACATCGGCCAGACTGGGCGACCGATTCTGCAGACACCTCTACGACAGTGGCGTATTCTCTATGTGTGCTGCGCACACCTATGCCCGAAGGAAAATAAAAATTTAATTTATTCTATAAAACATTTCTCTTCTAATGTTCTGCTTGCGGACCGCACGCATCAGGATAACGGATTTTCCCGCATAGAATCTACGAGTACCGGGTATATCTAGTTTTTCCAAGACGCGTTTTATAGTGCAGTTTTTATTGGTTGGTAGCAATCGCCCGAAGTTTCTCGGGTAATTCCGTCACAATGCGTGCTGTACCTTTCGGTTTCACGTTTGAAGACTGCTTTGTGTGGATCGGGGGGTAATGGCCAGATACGTCATTACAATACGAACATGCGTGCGGTCGACTTGCAGCTCTCGAGTTGTAAAAATCGGCTGTGTCCAAATCCAGTGTTTTTTGTGATTAATTTTTGTTAGTTGCCGGAAGTGCAGATTATTACAGTGACAGTGAGTTTCAAGTTGTAAGTTAATTAGTATTTCGAAGATGATTGACATATACCCAAAATGCAAGTGTTGGAAGACATCGCTAAAAAGAAGTTTTGTTCACTAAGTTTGGGACCCAAAGACGTAGCAATAGAGAATGCAGTCAGCGACTCATAGCTTGACTGCCTGCGTCAGGACCAGCAAACCAGAGCTGGTCAAGACCGCACTCCACCTCCACGTGGTGGTCCTGGAAACAGTCTGCAGCAGTGCAGTCTGGCTGAGCGAGTGTGGATCGCAATGGGAAGGCAAACTCGGTCCTAAAAAATGCCGCGCAGAAGTCGGATGTGTCGACCGAAAGGTGCAGATATCACAGCTTAGGCGTAAACAGACACAACGCAACCACTGTCCTTTTCAGGACGAACGAGGAAGAAGGAAGAAGTTCCCTAAGTTTTAGTGAAAAACTATCAATTGTGAGTAACGGTAAACCATGTCCTGAGTTACGACTCTTAAAAACAGTACATAAAACTAAGACAGAAGTATAAACACGCCATTTTTCAACAGTTCATTACAAGTCGGTGGATTGGTTAACTGGTTGTGAAAAGAGGAATAAATTGTTCTGTTGGCCTTGTATTTTATTTTCGTCAGAAGGCAACGTATGGAGTAGAAATGGTTTTGATGATCTTAACCACTTAAGTACAGCTGCACAGAGACACGAAAAGACTAAAAGCCATGTCCAATGTTTTTTTCAGCTGAAAATGTTTGGCCGACAAAGAGTGGACGTCTTGCTTAATGATCAGCTCGATAAAAGTATCAGCCAACATAATGAACTTGTAAAAAAGAATCGAGATATCTTGAAACGTCTGATTGATGCGGTATGCTTCCTTGGTAAACAGGAGCTTCCTTTCCGAGGACATGACGAATGTAATGACTCTTTCAACAGAGGCAACTATTTAGAGTTTCTGGATGCACTTCAGCAATATGACCCTCTTTTGGAACATCACCTACAGAGCTCTACAGTTTTCCGCGGAACCTCTCCGGCTGTGCAAAATGATGTCATTCAGGCTATCTCTGAAGTCCTCATTGATGAAATAAAGAAGGAAGTCCACGTTTCAAACTTTGCTGCTATACTTCTGGATGAGAGTAGTGATATCACGTGCAAATCACAGCTGTCAACCGTCTTAAGATATGTATTAGATGGTGTTGTTTATGAAAGGTTTGTCGGGCTTACCGACGTTAGTCAGGATAGAACCTCAGAAGGTTTGTTTAAACATGTAGTTAGCACGGTACAAGAATACAAACTTAAAGATAAGTTAGTGTCGTAGATTTGTGATAGGTGATTAAGACTTAGTTTGGTCCCTTCTGAATAGACATAGAAATAAGTGATAGCTCAGTGGGAGGTGATAAAATAGAAATAGATTTCACGAGTGAGGTGGAGGAAATATAGTAGATTCTGTCTCTGACACTCGAGAAGCTTCTCTCAGTCAGCCTATCATCTACAACAGAGTTAGATTAGTCAGACAAATCTAATATAATATATAGTAGTATATATATATATATATACATCCCTTACACACACACATAAGTGACTACAATAGACACACAGACGTGAAAAACTATGACAAATGGAAAAATATAGATAATTGGGAACGAACTGACCGACACACTGGAATAAGTTTATGTGAAGTTTAATTATCACGATAAACTTCCATCACAACATATAAAATTACATCAAACATATACAAATATTCATAAAGTCAATGAATTTCTACAAGAATGATAGACCCATTGGTATGATCCTTTCCCTCGATGTATAGCCCACAGTCCTGTTAGAAGAAAAGTGATAGCCCCAAAGAGTCACGGATACATATGATTTAGTCTAAGATTTCCCTTTAAAGGTATGAACAGACTTGGATACTCTGATATATTCTAAGGAAAAATATTGTTAGCAACAAAAAACGTGCATAAAGAAATTTAAGACAGCAAAATGGGTGCCAAAATACAACAATAAAGGACTCACTCAGTCCTGCATTCACTCTATTCAGTCAGCCGTGATCACGTGCTTTCATTCGTACTTACAGCTTTGGTAGCAACTTCTGGAAACACAATTTTTAGGACATGCACATACAGACTCTCCAATGGTAGTCTTGGCCAAGAGAATCCCAGTTCCCAAAAAGACGGGTTGAATTCACTACTTCAGGGAACGTTTTCTTGGTTATTCTTATTTATGGATATCTGCGTAAGTCACATTAAAATTGTCCAGGCACGAACGTTAACAGCGCGCACAGTGTCAATAGCTTAGGTTTCTAGTAATGAGGAATGTCAGGTCGGTGCCTTCTCTCAGTATAGGACTTGATTTGGTCACACCACCACTAGTCAAAACTCCGTCAGAATGTTACTGATATTAATATTTTGATTGCCACAAGGGCTGAAATGTACTTGAGGTTTTTCTCTGGAAGAATTAAATCAGGCTCGATGGGCCCGTTACTTCATTAAATCTTAAAAAAAACGTTTATGTACTGGGTACTCTGTCGTTCTGGATGCCAATGCAATCTAGACAGGTTTTACTTTATACACCCAAGTCTTTAAGAAAAAAATGTTTTAGTTCTTCACAGATATTTCTCCGTACAAAACGCTGGCGAAGTTGGGTTACCTCAGTTTTCACTGAATAAAGAAAAACAACAATATACAATACTATACATACTATTCCTCGGTTATAAGTTACATTATAAACTGCAAGCGCAGAGCTTGTCTTATCGTTTAAAATTCCCGTGAAATAAGTTATATTCATAAAATCAATCATCATGAATTAGAAATACATACGTATTTCGTCAATACTCAATGATGAATCAGTGCAGTTATAAGTTAGTTTTAAAATATTCTCGACTGAGTATTTAGCAATTAAATTTATTTATAGCTGCATGAGTTTAAGCTAGAAATTATAATTTATTCCGCTTTCCACTGAAACACGTCGCTAGAGATTATCTTCTTCTTCGATCCTTAACCACCGACCGTCAAAGCAGTCAGTGGCCATCACGCCTAGTGGCATCTTGTAGGGCAACAACAAATTGATTCCACTTTGCACGGTCGGTGGACATCCTTCGTACAGTGCCCCAACTCTGGTTCATTCTTTGCATCTCAGCCTCCACAGTCCTCCGCCAAGTTGTTTTTGGTCGGCCTCTCTTTCGCTTTCCTTCAGGGGTCCAAAGCATAGCTGTTCTTGTGATGGCATCGGGGTCTCTTCTGAGGACATGACCAACCCAGCTCCAGCGTCTGCCAGCTATGATGGTATGCATGTCCTCTTGCTTGCTACGAGTAAGCAGATCTTGGTTGGTGATGGTATTCGGCCAAAAGATTCGGTGAATTTTTCTTAGGCATGTTGTGTGAAAAGAGGACAATTTTGACATTTCTAGAGCTAGAGAATATAACAGACTTATAATTTAATTTCTTCTGCACAAAAGAAACTAGTGAAATATAATAAGCGATTTAACACTTAAATCACTCACAAAATACTATATATATATATATATATATAGATATATATATATATATATATATATGTATATATATATATATATATATATATATATGTGTATGTATGTGTATATGTATATGTGTATGTATGTATATATATATGTGTATATATATATATATATATATATATATATATATATATATATATATATATATATATATATATATATATATATATATATAAATATATATATATATATATATATACACCTCCACACAGAACTACAGATTAATACCACGAACTAGAATCCTTAAATATAATGGTAGTCTAGAACTCGGCAAAATGTTGCCAAGAAACTCAGAACTTTGCAATATACAAGATATTTCCTAGCACGAGGGATCTGTCTACTGCAGATTTAGGAGGACTGAATGAAGTCAAATTTTCCACTCCGGGGTAGATATATGAAACAGACAAAGGATGCGCGCTATTTCCAAAACCCCTGTCTCCCCCTTTCCTCTTTCTCTCTCTCTCTCTCTCTCTCTCTCTCTCTCTCTCTTAAACACTTCCCATTAACTTAGACGTTGCCCATAACTGCCAAACGTGCGTCTTCACACCTTCTATGACGACCTCTCATTTCTGAGCGGTGCGGATGGCAGTTTCCACACCTCGCCGAGAAACTTAGCCGAAGAAAACTCGTGTGAGATGGAAATTCTAGACGATATGTCTGCCATCCCATGTCTATCGAGACGAATTTCACAGTATTTCGTCTCGTCCAGAGGGACTGACATGATTATGCAATACGATGCGTTTCCAACATGAGAAAATAAACGGCAAAGTCAGAATGGGAAAATATATATAGTCGCAAACGAAGGAATGCGAAAAACAGGAAAAGGATAAAAAGAGCGATAATAAAGTAGAGGGCATGGGTAGGAAAGTAAAGAATATAGAAAATTTATTGATCATAAATCTCTATGCGAAAGAACGTCCCCCCTTTAAGATATGGAAGCACTCCATGTCTACTTTATGGAAATAAATTTCCTATATCCGTAGCTTCAGGGTGTCTGTTCTCTTCCCTCTCATCTCCCCCCCCCCTCCGTCTCTCTATAATTCTTACTCAAGTCTCCTCCACCATTCTTCCTTCTCTGGAATGTCTTCCGTGCGCGCTTGAAAGAGCATCGCCGCTTTTGACATTTTTGAAAGATTTCATGTGTGTGCGGTGGAATTTCCCTGCCACTATCGTCATCTTCGTCAATTTTGGCGATCGTCAGGAGACGTTCGGAGGTCGGCACCGATCTTTCCGAGTATCTCTTTAACAGATTTAAATGGAAAACCTTCTCCTTTCCTTCAATAGAGATCTGGTAGTTAGCC
Organism: Oreohelix idahoensis; assembly: GCA_024509875.1. Taxonomy (NCBI): domain Eukaryota; kingdom Metazoa; phylum Mollusca; class Gastropoda; order Stylommatophora; family Oreohelicidae; genus Oreohelix; species Oreohelix idahoensis. The sequence continues at coordinate 63,312 of JAMPIV010019261.1, read as the reverse complement.
TTAGAAATCTTTTTCAGGACGGTAAACGGCCCTTGCCATCCGATCCTCAGTTTGTTGTTCTCGGTGGGGAGTAACACCAAAACTTTCTCTCCTGCTTCCAGTTCTCTCTTTTTCGCGACTTTCCTGTATCGGTTAGCGTGCTTTGTGCATGCTCGCTTGAACTTGGTCGTTGCTAGGTCCCATCCTAGTTTCAACCTTTCCTTTAAATCCGACACATATTTACTTGCTGAGACAACTGTCTCATCCGCCTTCTGGTCTGTCAGCGACCAAAGTAAGGCTTCAAGCGGGCCCTTAATGGGTCTGCCGAATAAAAGCGTGGCTGGCAGAAATCCTGTGGACGTATGTGGGGTTTCTCTGTAGCCAAATAGAGCTGCAGGGATAGAAAAATCCCAATCGTCAGGTTTCACTTGTGCCAGTTTACTTAGCATCATGTTGAGGTTTCCGTTAACACGTTCTACCAACCCACTTCTGGCCAGAGTGTAAGGCTTAGTGTAGATGTGCTGGTCCCTCAGGATCTTAACGATCTCATCCGTAAACAGTTTCGGTATGGAGATCCGTTATCCATCAACACTTGCTGAGGGAATCCCAACCGAGTGAAAATCTGCACGAGGGCTTCTGCGACATGCTTGGCATCTGCGCATGTTAGCGGGATAGCTTCTGCCCACAAAGTGCATGTGTCGACTAAGGTCAGGATATACCTGTTCCTTCTTTTAGTCCTTTCTACGTGTCCTAAAATGTCGATCACAACCCGTTCAAATGGTGTTCCCATTATTGGCATTTCACCCATGTGGACTGGGGGTGTCCGTTGCTTGGGTGGTACACGTTGGCACTGGGCACAGGATTTGACATACCTGATAATATCAGTATTTACTCCTGGCCACCAATAATGAGTAGTTATCCGTTGGTTTGTGGCGTTCTGTCCCATATGTCCGCTGAAGGGAAGAGAGTGCCCCATTTCTAGGATTTGGCTTCTGTACTGTTTCGGTACTAGGAGCTGATTGTAACCTTGTTCAGGCTTGCCCGTTCTGCGATAAAGTACGCCATCCTTAGAAAAAATGTCCCCGTGCTGTCTGGGTTCCTTAGCCATGGGCAGTTTCCTAAAGCAGGGTGCCAAAGTAGGGTCCTTTTGTTGCGCCACTTTAAGTTCCATAGGTAACAAATTAGGCGCAGGCTCCCGTTCCTTCTTGGTTTGCCCTCTTGTAGTTACTGCTGCCACAATCGGCTCTTCCGGTTTCCCAATAAACACGTATCTACCGCCAAGTATGACTGGGTAGATGGGGTCATCCATAACAGCCGCTTTGATCACGCCTCTGACAAAATCAGAGTGGATCTCCACCAATGCGATGGGAAGCGCTGTAGGTGCATCACTCTTAGAAACTCCACAAAGTTCGACGGTCTCTCCTGTCTCTTGACCGGGTTTAACCAGGTGTCTGGCAACAATACAATCACAAGAAAGCCCCGTGTCAAATAAACAAAATGTTTGAGAACCGTTCAAAATAACAGTACCTCGCGTTGAGGGTCTCTCTCCCTCAGGTTGGGAGTCACTGTCAATAATTCCGCATTGCGAGACTGTTAGCAAGCATCCGATGCGTTTAGGCTCAGTATGCTCGCCATGATCATATGTCCCGTGCGCAGGGGTTTTCCCTTTGTCACCGTGTCCTTGCTGGCTGCGGTGCCACGAAGAACGGTTGGGTTGATCAGACTGTTGACTGTGGTTGGGGTACTTGTTTTTGTAGAACTTGGATTTTTCAGGAGGGGGGTTTTGGAGTTCAGTTTCTCTGTGGTTATTCTGATTAGGAGCATGAGAAGATTGGTCTAGATTATTCTTTCGAAAATGCTCTTCTGTCGGTTTACGTTTTGTGGCCGGCAGTTCGGTTAGCGCATTTTGATAACGCTCAGACTTTTCCAAGATGTCTTCAAGCTTTTCTGCACCTCGCTCAGCTAAAATCTTCGGGTGTCAGCAGACAAAGTGTTCTTTATTTGTTCTGTTATAACAAATTCCTCCAGACCTTCATAGGTAGAGGGGAGCTGCGAGAGCTCTAGGCACTTTGTCAGATATCCCTTTAGACGAGAGGAGAACTGCTGAAAAGTTTCAGAATTCTCCTTTCTGCTGTTGCGAAACTGTTGCAAAAATTTGCGCGCGTTCATCTCAAAACGCTCCAGTAACGCTTTCTTCAAGACGTCGTAATTGTCTTGTTGGCTGCTTTCCAGTTTGGCGTAAACATCATACGCACTGCTTTTCAACGCCTGAGAAAGCTTCATATTCCAACGCGACCTCTCTAAACCGTACAGAGTTGCAATTTTCTCAAATTTTTCTAGCCATGTGTCAATCTTCTCATTAGGACAAGGGAAAGATTCTAGAGCAAAAGACATAGCGTTTAGTTGAAGAGATTGAGTGTTAGAAGGATCAGTTAAGGAAGAATGAGGAGAAGACTCTCCATTGCTGGAGGTAGAGGCAGCACCACGACTTTGAACTTCTAGAGCTTTAAGAGCCGGTACATGCTGTCTCTCCTTTTCTCTTTCCCCCTCTCCTTCTCTCTTTCCTCATGCTCTCTCCTTCTCTCTTTCCTCATGCTGTCTCTCCTTCTCTCTTTCGTTCGTCCTGCGGATTTCCATTTCTTCCTCAATCTTCTTCTGCTGTAATAGACGGTCTTCCGCTTCTTTCCTCCTTGCTTCTTTCTTTTCCTCTTTAGCTTCAGCTGCTTTCCTCTCCGCGTCATATCTCTCAAGTTCGTCTCTGACAAAAGCTTTCGCTTCGTCGCCGTCCAGTCCCTCTTCCATTGCTTCCTGTCTGAGCATCTGCCTCAGTTTCGCCCTCTCGGCCATAATAAATCAGTGACTGAGACTACTCAAGGAAGAAAAGAAGAAAAAGGATACACGGGTTCCTACCACATGCGAGAAAATACCAAAACAAAAGATGATATACTTTAACCTGGGATACCTCCTCCTATGATATGTATCTAACTATCGCTGCTATTAATCGGCAATAAAGCACCTAATGCAGACGACTACGCCAAATAAATGGTAGTTAAGATTCTTCTTCTTCTTCTTCCATCCTTAGCCACCAACCGGCAAAGCAGTATGTGGCCAGTACGCCTAGTGGCGTCTTAGGGCAACAACAAATTGATCAATCTATCGCTGTTTCCACCACGCCTAGTGGCGTCTTTGTGGAACAAAAACAGACCAAACAATCTATCGCTGTTTCCGTAATCAGATTGGTTGGCAAGCAGGTGATCAGCCCACTGTGCGAAGTTTTTAACGGGATGGGGTAAACAGCCCCATGCCCAAACCCTCCTTAGTCGCCTTTTACGACATGCGTGGTAGGGTGCAGTGTTACTATTCTTTGCTCCCCTTTCGGGTCCCGGCAACACACGGGTGAGTTAAGATTACTCACTAAAAAATAAGTTGCTACAGTGGAAACAAAATAATTATTGCAAAAATTTAAAGAGAAAAAAAAATCCCTAATTTATTAAGTCCACTACAAGTTCACCTCTGAAGACAGTTAGGGTAAGGGAGGCAATTAACAGGACGTAATTGTCTGAACGCACTCCTTAGCTTAGCTCAAACACATACTTCTTCAGAACCCTGTGACTGTTAGACAATCACAAACTTTACCAGCGTTTAGTATTACAAAATCAATAATTAACATATATTCCGACAAAATCAACCTGTAACTCAAATGTATAATGCTCAATAATGCTGTGGAAAAAAACCAATTATTAATTGTGTGGTCAGCACGCCCATAAACAGATCGTTCGTCTAGGGGATTAGTTATTTTTAAAGATACACAATACCACGAGACAATCACACTCTTACTCTATTTCAGAATAAAGAACACAACAGACGGGCTAATATATTTATCGTACTCGTCTCCCTATTCTAAGTTAAAAAAAAAATCCTACGGACGAGACCTCATTTGTCGTAGATTTGTGATAGGTGATTAAGACTTAGTTTGGTCCCTTTTGAATAGACATACACTTGTAGAAATAAGTGATAGCTCAGTGGGAGGTGATAAAATAGAAATAGATTTCACGAGTGAGGTGGAGGAAATATAGTAGATTCTGTCTCTGACACTCGAGAAGCTTCTCTCAGTCAGCCTATCATCTACAACAGAGTTAGATTAGTCAGACAAATCTAATATAATATATAGTAGTATATATATATATATATATATATATATATATATATATATATATATATATATATATATATATATATATATATATATATATACCTCCCTTACACACACACACATAAGTGGCTACAATAGACACACAGACGTGAAAAACTATGACAAATGGAAAAATATAGATAATTGGGAACGAACTGACCGACATACTGGAATAAGTTTATGTGAAGTTTAATTATCATGATAAACTTCCATCACAACATATAAAATTACATCAAACATATACAAATAGTCATAAAGTCAATGAATTTCTACAAGAATGATAGACCCATTGGTATGATCCTTTCCCTCGATGTATAGCCCACAGTCCTGTTAGAAGAAAAGTGATAGCCCCAAAGAGTCACGGATACATATGATTTAGTCTAAGATTTCCCTTTAAAGGTATGAACAGACTTGGATACTATGATCTATCCTAAGGAAAAATATTGTTAGCAACAAAAAAACTTGCATAAAGAAGTTTAAGACAGCAAAATGAGTGCCAAAATACAACAATAAAGGACTCACTCAGTCCTGCATTCACTCTATTCAGTCAGCCGTGATCACGTGCTTTCATTCGTACTTACAGCTTTGGTAACAACTTCTGGAAACACAATTTTTAGGACATGCACATACCGACTCTCCAATGGTAGTCTTGGCCAAGAGAATCCCAGTTCCCAAAAAGACGGGTTGAATTCACTACTTCAGGGAACGTTTTCTTGGTTATTCTTATTTATGGATATCTGCATAAGTCACATTAAAATTGTCCAGGCACGAACGTTAACAGCGCGCACAGTGTCAATAGCTTAGGTTTCTAGTAATGAGGAATGTCAGGTCGGTGCCTTCTCTCAGTATAGGACTTGATTTGGTCACACCACCACTAGTCAAAACTCCGTCGGAATGTTACTGATATTAATATTTTGATTGCCACAAGGGCTGAAATGTACTTGAGGTTTTTCTCTGGAAGAATTAAATCAGGCTCGATGGGCCCGTTACTTCATTAAATCTTAAAAAAAACGTTTATGTATTGGGTACTCTGTCGTTCTGGATGCCAATGCAATCTTGACAGGTTTTACTTTATACACCCAAGTCTTTAAGAAAAAAATGTTTTAGTTCTTCACAGATATTTCTCCGTACAAAACGCTGGCGAAGTTGGGTTACCTCAGTTTTCACTGAATAAAGAAAAACAACAATATAAAATACTATACATACTATTCCTCGTTTATAACTGTCACATGATGATGATGATATCAGTGTAATGTAGATGTCACATGATGATGATGTTGTCACTATAATACAGACATCGAGCATATATCGTAATGATGATGATGATTTCACGGTAATACAATTATCAAGCATAGATTACATTGAGGATGATGATGATTACGCTGATGATGATAATGATTATGGTCAGTGGGTGTGTGTGTAAGCAAATGATAAAGTGAGAGAGGTTGTTTGCGTGAACAGTAAATGACGTCGGCCTGTGTGTATGTTAAGTGCGAATGAAAAGCGGTCAGTCGGGTTTTGCGTGAGTGTGTCTCGTGCGAGACTGTGGGTCAAAACACGGGAGAACAGTGCAGTGTGCGAGGTGGTCAGTTGTTGACTGAAATGAAGACTGGAAGGTTGCGTGTAGAGCGGAAAAAGATGGCTAGTTGTGATCGCTGAATCTTGTTGGTTAATTCTAGGAAGAATTATGAATTATTACCTTGGATATTTGGATTTCATATCATATTTGTGTTCCATGACATTTCCGTAATACAGTGTTCAGTTTGGGACTAAATTTCGGTGTTGATTGGTTTACTCAGGAATGGATGTGTTAAGTATGGTGTAAGAAGATAGTAAGCACCTTGAGAATTAATTATTGCGACAGCATGCATCCCCACAGCATGTGTCAATAACTTACATTATAAACTGCAAGCGCAGAGCTTGTCTTATCGTTTAAAATTCCCGTGAAATAAGTTATATTCATAAAATCAATCATCATGAATTAGAAATACATACGTATTTCGTCAATACTCAATGACGAATCAGTGCAGTTATAAGTTAGTTTTAAAATATTCTCCACTGAGTATTTAGCAGTTAAATTAAATTTATTTTTAGCTGCATGAGTTTAAGCTAGAAATTATAATTTATTCCGCTTTCCACTGAAACACGTCACTAGAGAATATAACAGACTTATAATTTAATTTCTTCTGCACAAAAGAAACTAGGGAAATATAATAAGCGATTTAACACTTAAATCACTCACAAAATTATATATATATATATATATATATATATATATATATATATATATATATATATATATATATATATATATATATATATATATATATATATATATATATATATATATATATATATATATATTTACCTCCACACAGAACTACAGATTAATACCACGAACTAGAATCCTTCAATATAATGGTAGTCTAGAACTCGGCAAAATGTTGCCAAGAAACTCAGAACTTTGCAATATACAAGATATTTCCTAGCACGAGGGATCTGTCTACTGCAGATTTAGGAGGACTGAATGAAGTCAAATTTTCCACTCCGGGGTAGATATATGAAACAGACAAAGGATGCGCGCTATTTCCAAAACCCCTGTCTCCCCCTTTCCTCTTTCTCTCTCTCTCTCTTAACACTTCCCATTAACTTAGACGTTGCCCATAACTGCCAAACGTGCGTCTTCACACCTTCTACGACGACCTGTCTCATTTCTGAGCGATGCGGATGGCAGTTTCCGCACCTCGCCGAGAAACTTAGCCGAAGAAAACTCGTGTGAGATGGAAATGCTAGACGATATGTCTGCCATCCCATGTCTATCGAGACGAATTTCACAGTATTTCGTCTCGTCCAGAGGGACTGACATGATTATGCAATACGATGCGTTTCCAACATGAGAAAAGAAACTACAAAGTCAGAATGGGAAAATATATATAGTCGCAAACGAACGAATGCGAAAAACAGGAAAAGGATAAACAAAGCGATAATAAAGTAGAGGGCACGGGTAGAAAAGAAAAGAATATAGAAAATTTATTGATCATAAATCTCTATGCGACAGTTAGTTGGGCAAACTTATGATGGAGCGTCTGTGATAGCAGGTCATTTGGATGGCTTACAAAAAAATGTTATTGATGTTTACCCAAAAGCACTCTTTACTCATTGCTGTGCCCATGCATTGAACCTCGTCTTGCAACAAAGTTTGATGAATATCAAAGACTGCAATATTTTTGTTATAACTCTCAATGGTTTTTTCTGCATTTTTCTCAAAATCGTCTAAGAGAACAATAGCTCTTCAAGAATTTCTTTCTAAGAAGTTGCCAACTGTAGCACCTACCAGGTGGAACTTCACTTCCAGATTAATACATACAGTGAACGATCATTGGATAGAGCTTATTGACTTTTTTGAAAATGTCATTGATTGTTCTTTAGAATGGGATGCTGACACAGTGGTTAAATCGCAATGCTTTTTGTCTTTCTTGAGGAGCCTAAATACAATTTTCTTACTTCAAGTATTTTCAAGATTATTTGCATATACAGATACTTTATACAATTTACTTCAAACAAGAAATTTCGATATTTTGTACTGCTGCAAGAAAATAGAAGAGATCAAAAATGAACTTCAACGAGCAAGGGATACTGCCTTTAATGAGATTTGGTATGCTGCATTGGGAAGGAGGGGAGAAGAATTTGAATCACCTACAAATAAACGACGCCGTGGTTGTATAGGAAAAGATGCATGTTGCCAACTGTATTTTGAAATCATTGATAACATTAGTGTTCACACAGAAACACGGTTTGCAGCTTTAAAGAAACTTGAGTATTTCCACCTTCTTTATGAGCAAAAGTATACCAGTTTCAAGAAAAATTTTCCAGAGGACCTCATCAAAAAATTAAAAGACGTTTATGGAGAAATGTTCGACTATGTAAGATTGATGAATGAACTTGTTGTACTTTATTGTTCGGATGAGTTCTGCAACAAGTCAGTTCATGAGTTACTGCAGTTCTTAGTTAAAAATGATCTCAGTTCAGGCTTTAAAGAAGTGTTCAAACTGGCAGAATTGATAATGACAATTCCAGCAACTACTGCTTCTGTAGAAAGATCGTTTTCAGCTTTAAAGCGAATCCACACTTACCACAGATCTACACAAGGTCAAGATCGACTCTCCAGTCTCAGCATATTGTCCATTGAAAAGGAACTTTTGAGCAAGGTTAGAATGAAGAATGCATTTTACGATGCTGTAACAGAGAAATTTCTGCAAAAGGAAAGAAGAATAGATCTGATCTTCAAGTGAAACCTGTAAGTGAAAATATGTATTATTTAGTTAATGTTTTTCTTCCAGCCGAATAACTATCGTTGCGTAATTAAATATAGTTGGTTTTTAAATTAAGAGGGGAAGGGGTTAAATAGTAGGCGAACATATTCATTTTAAGTAGCAGCACTCCTAGCTCGCATTACCAGGATACGCCACTGCTCTACGACATCACTCAGTTGAAATCCACACCCGTGGCCATTCACTTCAATGACCCTGGCCACCACGGTGCCACTAACATCCAAGTGACAGCCATCAGATCCTGTTCCTCGGACGCCAACAGTCGGTTTCGCCTGGAACAACGCCTCATCAATCTTATGGGTTGCCTTAAACACGACGGTTTGAATACCCAACATTCTTTTGTCTGAGGCGTCCTTTTCTATCTGGTCCCAGTTGTATTATGACTTTCTACTATGACCGCGATCACCCATATTTTTTATTTATTTATTTTTTTTTAAAATCACTTTTCCCTCACGTTTTAAAAAAAAATTATTATCTCATTCCATTTAATTATAATGTCTAATTATGACTTTCTACTATGACCGCGATCACCCATATTTTTTATTTATTTTTTTTTTTTTAAAATCACTTTTCCCTCACGTTTTAAAAAAAAATTATTATCTCATTCCATTTAATTATAATGTCTAATTTTTTGTCTTTTCATTAAAAAAAAAAAAAATTAAAAAAAAAAAAAAAAATATATATATATATATATATATATATATATATATATATATTTCCCTTCCCCCCCCCCCCCCACTTTTCCCTCACACTGTCTTCCAGTCCTTGTTTTCATTATTTGTTATTTTTTGTTTTTAATGCACTATCCACTTCCGCTTTAGTGGCAGCCATCTTTGCTGCAACATGTGACTGGACATAAGGGTGTGTTTTTTTCTCTTATTTTTATAGTTTCATGTTCTCTACTTAATTCTTATTTTCTTTCCCTCATGTCTCGTTTGTCTGTTCCTGAATTCAGTCCTTTTCATGTGATAGGAAGGTCGAGTGTCGACAATCTGGTGTAGGAAATTTGCATACAGAAAGTGTAAGACTATTGGGTTTAACTGAAGGGGAGATAAGCCTATGACTTTTTTTTTTTTTTTTAGGATGGAAAGGATGAACATTGGTTTACAGTTGGTCATGCCTTACTGGGTGTTTTGTTTTGTTTTTATTTCCTTTCCTTTGTTGATTTATTCAGCTTCTTTAATGTCGTAAGATAGAATACAAAAACATTCCACAAGTCATGTACAGAAGAGAAAATGAATTTCTAACAGGTCAGCTAGAGGCTGGAAATATTCTTGGTTAAATATTATGGAAATTAACATCACTCTAAGTCTTACGACACACAGATATTTGCATACATTAATTTTACACATGAACAAATTCCAATTTACCAAACTTTCACAAGAATGTGCATCAAATCTGTATTTTTTTCCCATATGACGAAAATGAATATTTCGTTATAAAAATTATGTAATTGATTGACAACTGCATGTCAAGTCAGCACTATTATTTGGCTCTGAAACATGGAGAACAACAAAGACAACAACCAAAAAGCTACAGTCTTTCATAAACAGGTGCCTGTGTAGAACAGAATTATTAAAATGGTATGACAAGGTTACCAATGTGGAACTGATGACAAGAACCAGACAAGTGCCAGAGGAACAAGAGATGAGAAGAAGACGATGGCGATGGATAGGACACACACTGAGGAAACCTGTTGATAGCATTACCAGGTACCGTAGTCCTTGTTCTGGAACCCTTGACGTATAATGGAAATCTAGCCTACAGCATCCGATAGCCTTTGCTTTCCCGTTAGCGTCCTAAGATTCGCTAACTAAGTCACGCATTTCTCTGCCTGTCTGACTCACCTTTTAATCCACGCCTTTTTTTACTTGACCATAACAAACGAGCTTGTTTACCAACTTTCGCAACCTGTCATTCATAGCAGGGGGCGAACCACGTTCGTTAACGCAAGTTTCTCACGCGAGCTGATCTGTCAATATTACGATAACTGACAGATCGCACGTGGAAAACACGTGGAAGAGTAACGGCCTTTGAAGATTCTCTATAAGGGAAGCTAATCCTTTGATGTTCGTACCTACAGGGGAAAAATAACTCTGTGATCTCGAGAAACAGGGAAAATCTCGGACGGAAGCCCGCTACACGGGTTAAGCCTCTGTTGTCGGTTAGCAACGGCCGACAGAAGCGAACGTTAACCTTTTATCTGGGAAACGTAGTTTCAGATTTCTCTGCTAGGAAACAGAGTGTGAAAATTCACATCTTCTAGAGATCATAATAACAGGATCGTATATAAACTGCGTCTTTCCCAAATCAGTTATCAGTGTCGCTCATAATTTTTCGGAGAGTCTAAACACGTTATCTAGAACCATTGGGAATAGATGTGTTAATAGTTTCGTGGTGTTTTCTTTCTGGATTTCTGGTAATATATAAATTTGTGCTTAAGCGTATTAAAGTGTTAAAAGTATGCACTGTGATTTTCTAGGTGTTAGAACCGGTGGAAAATAACGCGTAGCTATTTTTATTCCAGATGTTTCAGTTGAAATGTTAATTTTATCACCCGCTATCACACAGAAAGAGACGGTTTAGTTGACTAATTAATACACTAGGCGCGACGGATAATTGACGGAATAGAACTCACGTTTATTTAATTTTGTGTAATTTAGTAAGTGACTGTTGTTTAAATATCATGCGACTTAACAAACCGACGCCGACCCTCTAATAGCTACTTAGCGACAGGCGATATGAATAAAATAAATAATAACTGACCAGATAGGAATAGGCTAGAGACAACGTATGCGTATATGTAGATATTATTAGCAGTAATGTTTTCATAATATTCCTCTATCCTTAGGCATGACCTGACCAACGGCGACCAGCGGTTTTTAAAAATTTGGCTTTATTTGGTCTATATCTTGGGCCTTGTCTCCATTTTACTGACTGAATTAAAGTTGTCTTCTTTTGGCTTACGCATCTCCAAGTTCAGTTGTGAACAGGACAGGCCACAGAGACTAAGGAACATTTTAATCCAGTAACCATTTTTCCCCTTAACTGGACGACGATAAATACTCTGGACAAATACCGACAACAGATTGTTTCAAAGAAATAGGGTAAGAAGCGCACTAGTATTTTCTTTAGATGTATCATCTACACTCTGTTTATTTATGGATAACGTTTAGATGTGTTCTTTCTTTACTGTCTATACTGTCCTAGCCTACATAATCCTCTTTTTTTTTTTACCTTCACCCCGGATATCTGGAATAGGTAAGAAGCGAGATTGTGTGGCCACTAATGACAGAGAGAGAGAGAGAGAGAGAAATATTTTTCTTTACAGGAAACATTGTATAATCTACACTCTGTTTATATTTGATAACGTTAAGTGGAAACTGTGGTTCTATCTTTACTGTCCTATACGGTAACCAAGTGCTAACCAATAAACCTTTTGGATATTAAACTTGTGGGTTCTTTCTCTCAATGAGGAGAGGCACAGTACGGTTCTCGCCAGACAGAACGTCTGCAGTTTCCCCGGTCAGAGCGCTGCCCGACCAGATTTCTGGGCCTGGGGTGTGAAAATTCGCTCCGTCGGACATGGCAGACAGACGGATTGTCTACCTTTTGCAGCAACTGCGTGAGTTTTCGTCGGGATAGTCCGGTGAAGTGTGAAATTGCGCTCCGCACTGCAGACGGGTTGTCTGAGATTTGCAACTGACACGCGCACTCTCGGTCAAACTTATAAATGCTAGATGCATCATGAGTGGTGACGGAAGTACGCAGATATTCCTAATTCATGATGAGGGATTTTTTAAATATAACTTATTTCACGGGAAGCTTTAAATATAAGTCAAGCTGTAGGCTTGCCGTTTAAAATGTAAGATTATAACGAGTACATATTCTGTATACTATATTATATGTTGTTTTTCTTCATTCAGTGAATACTGGGGTGAACCCAACTTGCCGGCGTTTAGTAAAGAGACATACTTGTGAGAAGCATAGACATTTCCTACCTTTAACCACGTGGGTTTTTTTCAAGTAACACTGGTCTGACAGTGCATGTGCCATCAGAGATAAACAGTAATACCAATCCCACTAACGGTTGCTAAAGACTAATGTTTATACTGGGCCTCTGAGCCAGTTCATATTTCTTCTCAAATTGAAATATACATGCTGCCTGGCGGCGAGAATAATTACAATCAATAACATTAACATTTCCGACATTTTGTCGAAAGAGTGAATAGTGAACCAAGACTATCTGTTGAAAGAAGTTGTCCACTGGTCATCTTTCCAAATTAAGGGAACCCCCGCGTTTTTTTACTCTGTGTGCCCGTTTAAACTTGTTTATCCAAACTGATTCAAGTGACATTAACAGTAATCAAAAATTTAACTGGTGAAGTGAACGCTCCCCGAAAACAGTGGAAGAAACCTGTAATTGCAGAGCTGGGATTCGCTTTATCCAAAGAATACAGATTCACTGTAGAGAAGTGTCCTAAGGTTGCGCCAGACGGCGAACAGCGGTACAGATAGGTAAGCACGTGTGCCAGGGTACCCTGATGAAAGAACCGAGTGAAAGTGGACTGAGTGAGTTTTTTTTTTTGGGGATAACTATTGATTCACCCACTTTATAATCTCCTTACGGAAGATTGGCTGCTTAATTAAATTGTTCCTTTTGAAGGACAATATTAGACCCTAATCATATGTATCTGTAACTCTTTGGGCCATCATCTTTCTCCTAACGGGAATGTGGGCTAAACCTAGAGGGCAGAGTATAACGGGGCTATCATCCTTGTAGCAGTTTCTTGAATTTTATGACTATTTGTATATGTTTTTCCTTGATGTATTTTTTTTGGGGGTGTTGTGAGAAGATTTTTTTAGATGATAATTAAAAATCTCTCTTGAACTAATCAGTGCGTTGGTCAGCTCGTTCTATAAAATATCTATATAATCATTTGTTATAGTTTCCCACGGCTGTGTGTCTACCTGTCGTCACTTGAATGTGCGTGCACGTGAGTGGATATAGATATATTTAATGTATATGTGTTAGACTGTCTGACTACTTTAGATCTGTCGTAGAAGATAGGTGAGAGAGAGAGAGAGAGAGAGAGAAGATTTTCCGCTCTCAGAGACAGCCTCTATCACTATTCCACCACCTCACTCGTGGAAATCTATTTTGTATTTCGATCTCACACTGTGACTATCACTCATTCCAACCTATTCAGAAGGGACCAACCCAAGTCTTAATTCTCCTATCAAAAATCTACGACAAATGTGGTCTCGTCCGAAGGATTTTTGAACTTAGAATAGGAAGACGAGTACGACAAATGTGGACTCGTCTATCTGGATTTTGAACTTAAGATTCTTTATTCTGAAATAGAGTAAGAGTTTGATGTCTTGTGAGTTGTTATATCTTTAAATAATGTATCCCATAGACTAACGATCTGTTTTCGGGCGTGCTGACCACACAAACTGATAGTTTTTTTCCACAGCATTTGAATAATATACATTTGAGTTACAGGTGGATTTTGTCGGAATATATGTTAATTGTTGATTTGTAATACTAAACGCTGGTAAAGTGGTGAGTGTATTACATTCACTGGGTACTGAGGCAGAACGGTGTTTGAACTAAGTTAAGGAGTGCGTTTCGGACTCTTTTCGTCCAGATTAATTGCCTCCCTTACCCGATCTGACTTCAGGGGCGAACTTATAGTGGATTTTAAAATTAAGGGATTATTTTTCTCTTAAATTTTTGCAATAATAATTTTGTTTTCCACTGTAGCAACTTATTTTTCAGTGAGTAATCCTAACTACCATTTAGTTGGCGTAGTCGTGTTTGCATTAGGTGCTTTATTGCCGATTAATAGCAGCGATAGTTAGATTTTATTTTTGGAGGAGGTATCCCAGGGTTAAGTATATCATCTTTTATTTGGTATTTTCTCGTAAGTGGTAGGAATCAGTGTATCCTTTTCCTCTTTTCGTTCTCCACTAAGTCTCAGTAACTGACTTAATATGGCCGAGAGGGCAAAGCTTAGACAACTCCTCAGGGACGAAGCGAGAGAGGAGGGACTGGAAGGAGAGGAAGCGAAAGCATTTGTCAGAGACGAACTCGAGAGATATGACGCGGAGAGAAAAGCAGCTGAAGCTAAAGAGGAAAAAGAAGAACTAAGGAGGAAAGAAGAAGCAGCCGAAGCTAGAGAGCAGAGGAAGATGGATGAGGAAATGGAAATTCGCAGGATGCAACAGGAGGAAAAAGAGAAGGAGAGACAGCATGAGAAGGAGAGAGAAGAGAGACAGCATGAGTTGGCTCTTAAAACTCTAGAATTCCAAAGTCGTGGTGCTGCCTCTACCTCCAGCAATGGAGAGTCTTCTCCTCATTCTTCCTTAACTGATCCTTCTAGCACTCAATCTACGCACCTCACTGCTATGTCTTTCGCTCTAGAATCTTTCCCTTGTCCTAATGAGAAGATTGACACGTACCTCGAGAAATTTGAGAAAACTGCAACTCTGTACGGTTTAGAAAGGTCGCGTTGGAACATGAAGCTTTCTCAGGCGCTGAAAAGCAGTGCGTATGATGTTTACGCCAAACTGGAAAGCAGCCAACAAGACAACTATGATGTGTTGAAGAAAGCGTTACTGGAGCGCTTTGAAATGAATGCTCGCAAATTTCTGCAACTGTTTCGCAACAGCAGGAAAGAGAGCTCTGAAACTTTTCAACAGTTCTCGTCTCGTTTGAAGGGATACCTAACAAAGTGCCTTGAGCTTTCACAGCTCCCCTCTACCTATGAAGGTCTGGAGGAATTTGTTCTAACAGAACAAATAAAGAACACTTTGTCTGCAGATACCCGGAGATTTCTAGCTGAGCAGGAAGCAGAAAAACTTGAAGACATCTTAGAGAAGTCTGAGCGTTATCAAAATGCGCTGGCTGAACTACCGGCCACAAAACGGAAACCGACAGAGGAGCATTTTCGAAAAAATAATCTAGAGCAATCTTCTCAGGCTTCCAATCCGAATAACCACCGAGAAACTGGACCTCAAAAACCCCCTCCTGAAAAATCCAAGTTCTACAAGAACAAGTACCCCAACCACCCCAAACAGTCTGATCAACCCGACCGCCCTTCATGGCAGCGTAGCCAGAAAGGACAAGGTGGCAAAGGGAGAACCCCTGAGCACGGGACATATGATCAGAGTGAGCACACCGAGCCTAAGCAGCATCGGATGCTTATTAACAGTCTCGCAAGGTGGAATTATTGACAGTGATTCCCAACCTGTTGGGGATAAAAACAAAATAAAAAAAACCCCTCAAGGACGCTATGGTAGCAGGATACGAGAGAGAACGGCGGGTTATGGGCGGTGGTGGCGGGGGGGATCTCGCGGGTCGCGTTCGCTAGGGTGAAATGAATGCACTTCAGAGACATGGACGAGGTCTTTGGAGTTATGTCTTCTATATTATTAGTTGTTATCTTTGAACTGGACACGTGACATCTAGGGTCTGAGAAATCAACTCGTCACGTTCGGCTGGTGTGTTCTCGTAGTTAGAATTTTTGATATTATTTTGGGGTTAGGGACAAACGGGGGGGGGAAGAGTAGGACGACACGGGGGCATCTCAGTGACGACGGGAGAGCGGTAATAGAGGCGGGGGACCCAAGGTGTGTTCCTTCTTGTGGTTTGTAATTTTCTGGCAATCCGTTTGCCGTGGCGTGGGGGTTCTGGGCTAATCTGTCTTAATAGACTTAGGACTTATCTATTCTCTATTGCGCAACAGAATCTCTTTTGGTCTATCAAATTTGGGGGGGTACCGGCATTAGAGGGGCATTTAGGGGAGGCTGTGGCTACCGGTCACACAGTCAGGAGGTCGGAGTGCGACTAGCACAAAACAGACTCTTACTTCGACAATCGACTATGGGGGCAGAGTTCGCGTCACTATCTGCAGCGGTGAGTGGCTCTCGACAGTTGCGAGCGTTCGCTCATGCACTTGTGCACTGTCTAGATGTGTACCACCCAAGCTGTGGGGGGCGAGCCGTGCTGGAGGAGGTGTTGCATGAGCTCGAACATCAAGCACGGTCAGCAGATATATGGATATATAGTCCGACGTCTCATCCGCAGAAGAGCTCAGACGAGCGGTGTGAACGCGGTGACGTATGGAGGTAGCGTGCTCCTCAACGCCCGTGGCACAGAGTAGGGCCGAAGACAGTGGCGATTGAGAGCAGTCACTGACGAAGTGGAGGGCGATGACCGCTGAGAGAGCGTAGGACTTGAGGGGGAAGGGTAGAGCTTCGCGCCAGTAAGTATATTGCGTACAGCACGGCTTGGAAACGAGATGGAGAGTGAGCGCCACAACATAAGAGTGGTCAACCTACACACACTAGCTAGGGTGCGCTGCGGTTTGCATATTGTATTAGCGCTCGTAGATAGACTTCCAGGGCGCTGGGGTCGAATTAAGGGCGCGAAACCGCGACGGACCTAGAGGTACACACGGGACACTAGGGGTTGGAGTCTCGACGATGTGATGGGCTTCACAGCATGACATATTGCTTTTTTCAGCGCTACACAGACAGGCGGGCCAGTTGACCTGAGCGGGCGACCACGGGCAATGGGGCGCACACGGCTCTGCTCTAGTAGTCCTGCCAGAAATAGACATAGTCACACGGGATAGTAAAGCGGCTAATTCACACTAAGAATTATGTCGGTGTAGCACTGTCGCTCCTATGAACACAATACAGCATCGGAAGAACATTGAGATGGGACACGAACGCCACACACAAAGCTCCAGACTGAGGAGTATGGGCAGACGTCGGGCGATTTCTTGATTATGGTGAGATCTCGAATTACAGAGGGGATTCGAGACGCTGAGATTCAAGCCAATGCGATCTTCGTCACACATCCTTAGGCCTACTTCCCCATGATCTCTAGGCGATTGCTCAGACCTACACTACCGAGGACAGCGACGTGCGCGAGGACAATATATGGGAAGTATTGTGGGGTGGAGGGGGGGGGGAGGATGGTATATATTCTATACATCTATATGGTCGCGTCGACAGGCGGAGGAGAGGTGGCAAAGAGGGGGGGGGAACGAGGGCGCAAGTGGCCGGAACGGTGGGTGCTCGAGCTATATTCAGCGGTGAACTGCACGCAATCTATACAGAGGTGAGCGTCAAGGAGGGAAACGAGAGAACGGCTTATTATTAGTGGCGCGCGTCGTACTAGCAGAGAGTCTCGATACAGTTGCACACTACTGCTTCTGTATAGCTGACAGATACACGGAGTTTGGAGGAAGGGGGCGCCATGCTGATAACAGAGGAGTAACCTTGTCTTAGAATGCCGGGGGAGCAGACTTTGCCGTGGAATGGAAAGCAGCGCTCTGTCTCGGTCATGTTATTGCTACTCGTGTGTGTGGGATTCCAGTTTGCTCGTGCCCTCGGCCCCAGCCCCCCCCCGCCCCGCACGGGGTCAAGCTAGGTGTCTGAGTGTACGGAGTACACAGAGTGTTCTTCGCATCTATCCAGGGATGATAAAGGCCTAGTTGTACAACACGGACACATGGGAGAGCAGGGTCTGATGAGGACAGGTCTTCATGAACAAGGTGGGATGCGCCAGACAAGCGGCACAGCACTCGACGTTCTCATAATACCTCTCCTGCACGTGAAGGACGGCGCGGGTAGGAAAGCGGTGCTCAGTGATTGAAAATCCTCATCATCGCATAGGCTAAGTAAACTGAGTGGACTCAGATTCAGAGGGAGCTCAGGACAACAATGACAGAAGGTGTGGGTGCGTTGTACAGATCACCATAAGGCTAGTGACATGAGGAGAGAGCTAATCTTAGAGAGAGGCACTAACTGCCAGGGGCCGACGGCACTGTGATGGGGAAGAGTGTAGGTCAGCGCTAGCCAGGGCATCTGGGCGCGTCATTCAGAGGACGGAGGCGAGTGACGCACAATGGGAACAGGCTGCAACGTTGAAGCTTGTGGCTAGCTTCACCGGGGACACACACACCACGCCGAGAAGGCGAGCGCAGGCACAGCTGTGAAGGGGACACACAGAACAAGACACAGGATATGTGTTTCGCAGCTTGCGATGGTAATGAGAGAATGAGTACTGGGGTCAGTGTTAGTGGGAGAGATGGGGGGGGCATAGAAGTCGCAATCGAGGGGATGACGAGGGAAATGCGAACAATCGACTAGAAGCGCGCTATCATCGAAGGCAGGAGCGCGAAAAGCACGAAGAGCACCGCAAAAGCGAGTACTGTGGAAATCTGTAAATAGGTGGAGAGAGAACGATAGAGTGGCTGATATCGCGTGAAGAGAGAGGAGAACGGGTAGACGAGCGAGGGTATGCTCAGAGTATATAGAGAGTGGGGTGTGGTACACTCTTCCCTCAGGACCTTAGATATAATCAAGCTCAACAGGTATGAGTCGAGTACTTAGGCATAGTTGTGTCGCTAGTTTCATCGCGCCGGCGGTGTGAGAGACACAGACAAAGTGCAATATTTTTCTCGCAAGAGTCATATAAACTATCTCAATGCGCTCTCGGTCGGATACAGGAGAAACAGTGAGATCGGACTAGGTATGCACCGTACATAGCACAACAGGGCGACGGAGATCGCCAACTAAGAGTGGAGGAGGATGAGGATGACGCACGGAAAAAGTTAGTGGAGATTAGGAAGATAACATTAATTAGTAGGGCAACAAAGGGTAAGAAATTTATAATAGATCCCGAGTAAGTTTAAAATCCAGGCGATTAAGGGCCGCCCGAAGGCGACTGTGTCGGGTTTATGGTGAAAGCGTTGATTGAAGGGGTGTAGAACTAGTTGACGTTTTCGGCTAGCGACAGGAGAAAGTGGGTGCTTGATAGAGGCAAGGGGAAATGTTAACAAGATGGGATATTGGGTTGTCACAATCAAAGATACACACACACAATTGGACGGGGTGGTAATAAGAGTTAGTTAGGGAGTGCTGTGTGGAAGTGTAGATGTGGACTATGAAGGTAGACAAGATTTGGGTCAGTAGGGTTGAATTTATGACGGGGGGAATTTTAGATCACTGGGGGGGGGACAGAGGCTCAAGCAACGCCCGAAACTGCAGAAGAGTATAGTGCACGTGGGCAATAGTAACACAATGGGTAGTAGAGGTACAATATACCAGGCATCTAGAGATTCGAGCGACGCTTACTCATTAGGTCAGAAGGAAGAGTAATCGTAAGTGCATAAAGTGCACAATATAGACGAGGTCCACATGTGGCGTTACGCGTGACGACAACCCTATTCTAAGTGGCAAAATCCTTCGGACGAGAGCCACAGGTTGTGCCGTAGATATATACATGATAGGGAAAGTTGCAGACTTGCAGGTATGAGTCCCGTGATGCTGAATAGGTTTGTGAATGAGATGATAGTCAGCCAGTGTAGATCGAAATATACAAAAGAGGAGATGTTCCTCCGAGATGAGGTGGTAGGAATAAGTGCGAGAAACACGTCTGCTGTAGGGCCTAGCGAGGAGGGGGTGGGAAAGAGGAGGAAAGGAGGGAGGAAAAAAGGGGGGGGAAAGAGAAAAAAAAAAGAAAAAAAAGAAATAAAAAAAGAAAGAGATAAATAAAAAGAAACAGGGGATGAAAAAGAAGAAAAAAGAAAAAAAAAGTGAAAAAAAAAGAAAAAAAAATAATGAAAAAATAAAAGGGTAGAATCTAAGAAAAATTTAAAAAAAAAAGAAGAAAAATGAAACAAAAAAAAAAAATATAGTAATAAGAAAAATGGCACGAAAAAAAAAAAAAAAAAAGAAATGAAAAAAGCAATAAAAAGAAAAAAAAAAAAAAGAAAATAAAAAATATGGTGGTTGTTGTGGATGGGTGAAAAAATAAAATGTGAAGCGTGCCCGGTGAAAAAAGTATTACATGTCATGAGAGGGAAAAGACAGACTCCTCGGCAAGAAAGACATGTTCACGTATTCGTTGTCAGTTGCTTTAAAGCAAGTGCTAGGGGAGTCACGTTATGACTTAGCGTAATGATCCATATCACATGATTCCCGCGATTGCCTACAGCAGGCCCCGCTTAGGGCGGAGTCTCTCCAAAGAAACTCTCACAGCCAGCTGATTAGCCCCCATTGTATTCGATAGCCGGTGAGATGACCGCATAGGTCTTTTCCAGGCTGGCCACTCTGTTGCTTATGGAAGACCTTTGCTTTTAAGTTTTATACGCGGTGAGCTAACACTTTATCAACTACTACCGGGAATAAGTACAGATATAACCATGCTCCATGGTCAGAATTTGTAAAAACTTTGCGATCTTTCCTGTAATAATGGAGTAGAAAAAGCGTGAGCATATTTAGAATTTGCCATGGGTGCCAGAAGATCAGGTATTTAGCCTGAAGCTTACCTGATATAGGAAATTTATTCCATAGAAAAGTCGACATTGAAGTGAACTTCAATATCATTAACAATATAAATATGTCACATAGGTTTATTGATCATAAATTGCCTACATCCTCTTCTTTATCCTTCACCCGGATTCTTAAAATTTTTATTACAACTCTTTACCTTTTCCCTGTATTTTTTGCATCCATTCGTTTGCGAAAAAATATTTTCTTCCCCATTCTTAACGTTTACCTGGTTCTTTTCTCAAAAACTGAGAATCGCACTAGTGATGGTATTACGTAGATGTCAGTCTCTGCTGGTCGAACGATAGCTGTGAATATACGGTTCTCGCCAGACAGAACGTCTGCAGTTTCTCCGGTCAGAGCGCTGCCCGACCAGATTTCTGGGCCTGGGGTGTGAAAATTCGCTCCGTCGGACATGGCAGGCAGACGGATTGTCTACCTTTTGCAGCAACTGCGTGAGTTTTCGTCGGGATAGTCCGGTGAAGTGTGAAATTGCGCTCCGCACTGCAGACGGGTTGTCTGAGATTTGCAATTAACACGCGCACTCTCGGTCAGTAGGTGGCAGTTATTGCCATGCGTCTAAGTTACGTAAGGGTTAGGAGAGACGAGAGATTGCGTAGTTTATGGAACAGGGTAGATCTTTGTCTGGTGTTTCATATATACTGGGGGGAGTTTGAGACTTAATTCACTCAGTAACTTTGCAGTTAGACTAGAACAACCTACGTTCGAGCCCTAAGAATCTCTGTGATAGAAGCAATTAGTTGGTCGAAGTGGTTTTAGTTCTTAGTAGTTCTGTGTTGAGGTAAAATATTATATATAAAATAGATCTCTAGTATTTTGTGAAGTGATAAAGTGTTTAATCACCTATTTCATTTTAAACTAGTTCTGTGTGCAGAGTGGTTATTTTAATAGTTTGTTATTTCTTTAGTCGACGAGTTACAGTGGAAAGCAAGATCAATTATATTTCTAGCTTAACAAACATGTAGCCATAATGAATTTAATTTAACTGCTAACTACTCAGTCGAGTATATTTTTCTAAACAAACTTATAAATGCTAGATGCATCATGAGTGGTGACGGAAATACGCAGATATTCCTAATTCATGATGAGGGATTTTTTTATATAACTTATGACTATCAGAAGAGAACAGAACCAACCCAAAGACGACTATCACACTCTCGACCGGCAGGGACAGATAACTATTTTTCGACTCAGGACAGGGCATAACAAACTGAATAAACACATGCACAAGCTACGATTGTCTGCTTCACCACTGTGCACATGTGGATTAAGCGAACAAACTGCTGAGCATGTTCTACAGGACTGTCCTCTGTATGACCAGTTAAGAAAGATATACTGGCCCAATGACTCAACACTAAACTCAAAGCTATATGGAGTTAAAGAGGAACTTCAAACAACAGTCGAATTCATCATGAGAACTCGTCTGACGGTGTAATCATCAAAGATGCGATCGCAAGAAGAAGAAGAAGAAGAATATAACTTATTTCACGGGAAGCTTTAAATATAAGTCAAGCTGTAGGCTTGCCGTTTAAAATGTAAGATTATAACGAGTACATATTCTGTATAGTATATTATATGTTGTTTTTCTTCATTCAGTGAATACTGGGGTGAACCCAACTTGCCGGCGTTTAGTAAAGAGACATACTTGTGAGAAGCATAGACATTTCCTACCTTTAACCACGTGGGTTTTTTTCAAGTAACACTGGTCTGACAGTGCATGTGCCATCAGAGATAAACAGTAATACCAATCCCACTAACGGTTGCTAAAGACTAATGTTTATACTGGGCCTCTGAGCCAGTTCATATTTCTTCTCAAATTGAAATATACATGCTGCCTGGCGGCGAGAATAATTACAATCAATAACATTAACATTTCCGACATTTTGTCGAAAGAGTGAATAGTGAACCAAGACTATCTGTTGAAAAAAGTTGTCCACTGGTCATCTTTCCAAATTAAGGGAACCCCCGTGTTTTTTGACTCTGTGTGCCCGTTTAAACTTGTTTATCCAAACTGATTCAAG
Organism: Oreohelix idahoensis; assembly: GCA_024509875.1. Lineage (NCBI taxonomy): Eukaryota > Metazoa > Mollusca > Gastropoda > Stylommatophora > Oreohelicidae > Oreohelix > Oreohelix idahoensis. The sequence continues at coordinate 40,417 of JAMPIV010019261.1, read as the reverse complement.
TGACATTAACAGTAATCAAAAATTTAACTGGTGAAGTGAACGCTCCCCGAAAACAGTGGAAGAAACCTGTAATTGCAGAGCTGGGATTCGCTTTATCCAAAGAATACAGATTCACTGTAGAGAAGTGTCCAAAGGTTGCGCCAGACGGTGAACAGCAGTACAGATAGGTAAGCACGTGTGCCAGGGTACCCTGATGAAAGAACCGAGTGAAAATGGATTGAGTGAGTTTTTTTTTTTTTATAACTATTGATTCACCCACTTTATAATCTCCTTACGGAAGATTGGCTGCTTAATTAAATTGTTCCTTTTGAAGGACAATATTAGACCATAATCATATGTATCTGTAACTCTTTGGGCCATCATCTTTCTCCTAACGGGAATGTGGGCTAAATCTAGAGGGCAGAGTATAACGGGGCTATCATCCTTGTAGCAGTTTCTTGAATTTTATGACTATTTGTATATGTTTTTCCTTGATGTATTTTTTTTTGGGGTGTTGTGAGAAGATGTTTTTAGATGATAATTAAAAATCTCTCTTGAACTAATCAGTGCGTTGGTCAGCTCGTTCTATAAAATATCTATATAATCATTTGTTATAGTTTCCCACGTCTGTGTGTCTACCTGTCGTCACTTGAATGTGCGTGCACGTGAGTGGATATAGATATATTTAATGTATATGTGTTAGACTGTCTGACTACTTTAGATCTGTCGTAGAAGATAGGTGAGAGAGAGAGAGAGAGAGAGAGAGAGAGAGAGAGAGAAGATTTTCCGCTCTCAGAGACAGCCTCTATCACTATTCCACCACCTCACTCGTGGAAATCTATTTTGTATTTCGATCTCACACTGTGACTATCACTCATTCCAACCTATTCAGAAGGGACCAACCCAAGTCTTAATTCTCCTATCAAAAATCTACGACACACAGATATTTTGTCATCTTTCTATATATATAATTCTGATGTGTTTTGATCTTTCTCTTTTAGATATTCGATGTTGTAAAGTTTAATGATAATAAACAACAAAAGAACTAAACTTTGTGTGTTGGTCAGACCCATACCCAAATTTACCAGAGTTTTTCACGTTTGTGTGTCTTGTTGTCACATAGCTGTGGGTGAGTGTTTAGTGTAACTAATATTTCTCAGTATAGGGAGGTGCAAGGTTGTCTTATACTAAATTATAGTCGTATAGATAGGCTGGACTAGAGAAACTGCTCAGTCCAGAGACAGATCTTCTCCTTAAACTATTCACTCGTGAAACTCTATTTCTTACACCTTTACTTCTCACGTACCAACCCCTATACACAGGCGGGAGCTTACGTTACTTTAAAACATATCTAAGCAAGACAAACCCCCAGTGCAAGAGAGGCAGAGATAGTCGAAGAAGCACACGGAGAAGAGAGCTGGAAACAGTGGTGAAAATGACGAGGAGAAAGTATGAACTTGAGATGGTGGCACGTGACAGGAGGACTCATCTTGTGTTATTGAAAGCCCATGCTCCCTGGGGAGCGGAGGGTTATGAATGAATAATGTGTCTTTTACTCAGAGGAAACATTGGTCTTCGAGCTTCCATAACAATGTCATATAAAGGCTACCAAGACAATAAATCACTGGTGAATACTATATACCACACACTTGATTTTCATTTAAGAGAAAAAAAATATATATATATAAGTACATGGCAATAACTCCTTAATCGCACCCCTTGATAAAAAAAATCGTGTTTTTAGTTAATAGGGAGTCGTGTGTTATAAATTCCGGTTTCGTAAATTTGCATAAGCTGATTTAGCGGGCTGGGAGTTTGCATTAGAGGACGATAAAACTATGACTTGTTGATTGGGGAGCAAATGGCGATAATTTATAATTTCGTCCCTTGAGGGATAAAGTGAGTTTGGTTTTTCGGATGATGCGAACGAAATAAGTTTTGCATGGGATTTTTGTAGGAGCGAGTGAACTGTTCGTGACAAAGTGTGATCTAGAAACTTCGTAGATAATTGTAATGGTAAATCGGGGTGCTAGTTTTAGTCAGTTCAGATCCAAACGCGTTAAACGTAAGTTGAGAAATATGGGTTCTCTCCCAAGTGTTAAAGATACTAAGAAGGGTGGACAAGAGAGACAGTGTTCCCTTGTTGAAGAAAATGAACACCTTCTTGAGACGACAAGGTATGTCGAATCTCGACAATCAGATAAACAGTTAGAATAATGAGAAGAACAATAGGCGCTAGCTATTGAGAAGTGTGAAACAATAGACATTTGGTAGAAATTATTACCCCTGGCGGTTAGGCCAGTCTTTTCTAAAGATACACCAAGTATTCACACTAAGACTCGAAAAGTTAAGAAGATAGAAGCACAACAGAGCACGCAATAGCAGAAGTAAGAACAACGAGGACTGAGATAATTGCTATGACAGAAGTTTTAAAATGACAACAGTGGTTCTCAAGTCATTACCATCTTGACTACCAGAGTCATTAGACAAATACAGATGCAGTGACAGTGCCTCAGCCTCAAGTGGAAGTTTGGGCAGAACATCTCATTTCAACTGTTGCTGAATTTCTTATGTAAATAAACTTCGTATTACGTTCACCGCTGTCGGCGTGAAGTATGTTTACCAGATATTTAAACCATCAACCATCTGTCTGTTATAAGCTGCTGTAATCGTCAAAGTGGTCATCAGAAGTAACTTAACATTCTCATCTAACTGCCTACTGTTTGGGGCAGTGATACGAGCCCACTATACACACTATCATCCCACGCCATCAGCCCTCACGGCCACACATACTTCTCGAAGATCATCTCTCTCAGGTCGTCTTTTATTCAACAGTTGCCACACTCTTGGTGGGGAATGTAGTTTTGGCCATTCCCGTTCTCTTCTGGATTTCTGTTTTACCTTATGCGTCCAAGATATTAGCATTCATACCTTTCGACATTTCTGCGGGAGTCATTGCACCTATGGGTTTGCCCGGATTGCAGTTATGTCGATTAAGACAAACGATGACGATGTCCACGAAATGAGACATTCTTGACTTATTCCAAAACCCCGTGCCCAAAGCTAGATGCATCTTATAGGAACTACTTGTTGTATTTTGTGTGTGTGTGTGGGGGGGGGGGGGAGTGGAGATTAGACCAACGAAAAATCAAGTTATTTTATTTATATACAAGACAAACTGGGTTAAACTACAGAATCTTATTCTAAACTCAGTTAGACTAATGGTTACATTGACGCTTTTTGCTGTACGACCAGAAAACTAGAAATAAATCCGTTAGGGTACTTTACCCTCTTTGGCTGACTACACTCACAATCCATGCTTCGGAAGGTCCAATATGGATAGCTCCGACATGAATGGAAACCTCCATAGAAGGTTCTTCTTCTTCTTCTTCCTCGTTCGTCCTGAAAAGGACGTTGGTTGCGTTGTGTCTGTTTATACCGGAGCTGCGATATCTGCGCCTTTCGGCCGACACATCCGACTTCAACACGGAATTTTTGGGACCGGGTTTGCCTTCCCTCTTCGATCCCTATTCTCTCAGCCAGACTGCAGTGATGCAGCCTGTTTCCAGGACCACCACGTGGAGGTGGAGTAGGGTCTTGGTCAGCTCTGGTTCGCTGACCCTGACGCAAGCAGTCAAGCTATGGGTCGCTGACTGCATTCTCTATTGCTGCATCTTTGGGTCCCATAGAAGGTTCGAATCTTCAGGAACTGATGTGGATCTTTTGTCCCGGTCATGCAGGGGCACGCGGTAATGAAAGCGCTGATAGACTAGCTTCAAGAGCACCCATGGAAGTTGCACTGAACATGGATAAGGGAGAGATACTGAAGACAATTGATGATCGCCTGTTAGAGAATGCCATTGATGAACCATCAAGGCTAAGATTGCTGGAATTTGGCATTAAACGTAAGACCAGCAAGGATGGACGAATGAGAGGGTGCATGCGGCGTGTATGCAACAGGAACTGTTAGCATTCATACCCTTCGACATTTGCTGAAGAAGACTGTGCACCTTAGGGTTTGCCCGGAGTGCAGTGACGTCGATTCTGATCAACAATGGCTGACTTACAACACCACTTGATTTGATGACGCAATTCTCCTTGTATTTTTCTTGTCTGTGAATAGTACTACTTTTTCCTAAAAGGAAACTAAAAATCTAACTAGCAACCGGAAGTACCAATCGGATTATTGTGACTAATCGCAACTGACTTCATGTCATTGATTTCCTCACAAACATCTAGCCGTGTTCATTTGTCATAGTCCGGACATTTGAGCATTGTTTTGTAAGCTTTAGGAGTTCACTTCTTTTCGTTGTCACAGCTCCAGAGCTTAATTGTGACACTCTAGTGCGTTGTAATGTGTCATTATAATGAAGGACAGAGCCGCCGGGCATAGGCGATGATGCCCCTTAATGTGTTCATAACGTTGGTTTATCAATTCTTTTGTTAATTTTGTCTGGCGTTGTTTAATTTTCTAGTGCAGCTTGCTCCCGTCTTTGGTAGATGACGATGACAGTAGACAAGATCCAGCATCTTGCCAGATTGGCTATCCATATTTACTTTACAGCTAGGCTTAACCTTTGCTCTCCCCCATCTCTCTTACTGTGGAGATTCTTCTTTCTTCGATCCTTAACCACCGACCGTCAAAGCAGTCAGTGGCCATCACGCCTAGTGGCGTCTTGTAGGGCAACAACAAATTGATTCCAAGCACGTCGTGGCCCATTTCGTACAGTGCCCCAACTCTGGTTCATTCTTTGCATCTCAGCCTCCACAGTCCTCCGCCAAGTTGTTTTTGGTCGGCCTCTCTTTCGCTTTCCTTCAGGGGTCCAAAGCATAGCTGTTCTTGTGATGGCATCGGGGTCTCTTCTCAGGACATGACCAACCCAGCTCCAGCGTCTGCCAGCTATGATGGTATGCATGTCCTCTTGCTTGCTACGAGTAAGCAGATCTTGGTTGGTGATGGTATTCGGCCAAAAGATTCGGTGAATTTTTCTTAGGCATGTTGTGTGAAAAGAGGACAATTTTGACATTTCCTTCTCTGTGACTCTCCAGCATTCCGCACCATAGAGAAGCACAGAAAGCAACTCTGGTATAATCTTAATTTTGTGCTTGTGCTGTATTGGGAGGACTTGCAGATGTTATTTAGGCTAAAGAAGGCTGTTCTTGCCTTATTCATTCTGATGTTGATGTCTTTGCCTGCCCCACCGTCTGGTGTTACTATGCTTCCTAGGTATGTGAAGGTATCTGTCTGTACCAATTGCTGATTCCTTACTGATATGGGCTCAGGGTTGCTCACATTGAGCGTCGTGACCTCAGACTTCTTGTTTCCTTCTTAACTCTTGTTCCACTGGCACCTGTCTGGTTCTTATCACCAGTTCCATTTTATTGATCTGGTCATACCACTTCTATTCTTTCGCAAGCATCTGTTTATGAAAGTCTTTAGCTTTTTGGTTGTTGCTCCCCATATTTCCATGCCAGTTAGAGTCGTAATTGACATTTGAATTGAAGATTCAGATTTTTTTATATTTTTGGACCTGATTTCCTTAGATCTCCATGTATCTTCTAATGCAACATCTTGTGATGTTTCGGCTAGAACTATCGCTAACGCTCTCCAGAGCGTCCGATTACACAGTGGTTACAGCTCTTGGGGCAAAGCTACCGGGCTCTCGTTTCGAAAAATGGTTGCGTCCAGTCTACCCAGCTGTAAATGGGTACCTGAATATGTTCTTGAGTTGGGGATGGCAAATTCAACGGGGAAGGACCTGCCACTCTACAATGTTAAACTTAATGTAGTGAAGTCTGTAACACTTCACCTCCTACGGCAATATCTGCTTTGGGACTAGCTTTATCTTTTATCGTTCTCCAAAGCGGCACTGTCACACGTGATCTGCTCAATACTTTCCGCGTCTTTACTGCTCTTTGTCTGTCACGGGTTATTTTTTCTTGTTTTGACCTTTCTTCCTGTGTCTTTTTTAGGTTCTCGTGTCTTGACTGTTCTTCCTTTGTCTGTCTTATGTTCTCGTGTCTTGGCTGGTCTTCCCAAGTCTGTCTTAGGTTCTCGTGTCTTGACTGGTCTTCCCAAGTCTGTCTTAGGTTCTCGTGTCTTGACTGGTCTTCCCAAGTCTGTCTTAGGTTCTCGTGTCTTGACTGGTCTTCCCAAGTCTGTCTTAGGTTCTCGTGTCTTGACTGGTCTTCCCAAGTCTGTCTTAGGTTTTCGTGTCTTGACTGTTCTTCTCATGTCTGTCTTAGGTTCTCGTGTCTTGACTGGCCTTCCCAAGTCTGTCTTAGGTTCTCGTGTCTTGACTGTTCTTCCCATGGCTGTCTTAGGTTCTCGTGTCTTGACTGGTCTTCCCATGTCTGTCTTAGGTTCTCGTGTCTTGAATGGTCTTCCCAAGTCTGTCTTAGGTTCTCGTGTCTTGACTGTTCTTCCCATGTCTGTCTTAGGTTCTCGTGTCTTGACTGTTCTTCCCAAGTCTGTCTTAGGTTTTCGTGTCTTGACTGTTCTTCCCATATCTGTCTTAGGTTCTCGTGTCTTGACTGTTCTTCCCAAGTCTGTCTTAGGTTCTCGTGTCTTGACTGGTCTTCCCAAGCCTGCCTTAGGTTCTCGTGTCTTGACTGTTCTTCCCAAGTCTGTTTTATGTTCTCGTGTCTTGACTGGTCTTCCCAAGCCTGTCTTAGGTTCTCGTGTCTTGACTGTTCTTCCCAAGTCTGCCTTAGGTTCTCGTGTCTTAACTGTTCTTCCCAAGCCTACCTTAGGTTCGTGTCTTGACTGTTCTTCCCAAGCCTCCCTCAGGTTCTCGTGTCTTGACTGTTCTTCCCAAGCCTGTCTTAGGTTCTCGTGTCTTGACTGGTCTTCCCAAGCCTGCCTTAGGTTCTCGTGTCTTGACTGTTCTTCCCAAGCCTGTCTTAGGTTCTCGTGTCTTGACTGTTCTTCCCAAGCCTGTCTTAGGTACTCTTGTCTTGACTGGTCTTCCCAAGTTTGTCTTAGGTTCTCGTGTCTTGACTGTTCTTCCCATGTCTGTCTTAGATTCTCGTGTCTTGGCTGTTCTTCCCATGTCTGTCTTAGGTTCTCGTGTCCTGACCGTTCTTCCCATGTCTGTCTTAGGTTCTCGTGTCTTGACTGTTCTTCCCATGTATGTCGTAGGTTCTCGTGTCTTGACTGGTCTTCCCAAGTCTGTCTTAGGTTCTCGTGTCTTGACTGTTCTTCCCATGTCTGTCTTAGGTTCTCGTGTCTTGACTGTTCTTCCCAAGTCTGTCTTAGGTTCTCGTGTCTTGACTGTTCTTCCCATGTCTGTCTTAGGTTCTCGTGTCTTGGCTGTTCTTCCCAAGTCTGTCTTAGGTTCTCGTGTCTTGACTGGTCTTTCCAAGTCTGCCTTAGGTTCTCGTGTCTTGACTGTTCTTCCCAAGTCTGTCTTAGGTTCTCGTGTCTTGACTGGTCTTCCCAAGCCTGCCTTAGGTTCTCGTGTCTTGACTGTTCTTCCCAAGTCTGTCTTAGGTTCTCGTGTCTTGACTGTTCTTCCCAAGCCTGCCTTAGGTTCTCGTGTCTTGATTGTTCTTCCCAAGCCTGCCTTAGGTTCTCGTGTCTTAACTGTTCTTCCCAAGCCTGTCTTAGGTTCTCGTGTCTTGACTGTTCTTCCCAAGCCTGTCTTAGGTTCTCGTGTCTTGACTGTTCTTCCCAAGCCTGTCTTAGGTTCTCGTGTCTTGACTGGTCTTCTCAAGTCTGTCTTAGGTTCTCGTGTCTTGACTGTTCTTCCCAAGTCTGTCTTAGGTTCTCGTGTCTTGACTGTTCTACCCAAGCCTGTCTTAGGTTCTCGTGTCTTGACTGTTCTTCCCAAGCCTGTCTTAGGTTCTCGTGTCTTGACTGGTCTTCCCAAGCCTGTCTTAGGTTCTCGTGTCTTGACTGTTCTTCCCAAGCCTGCTTTAGGTTATCGTGTCTTGACTGTTCTTCCCAAGCCTGTCTTATGTTCTCGTGTCTTGACTGGTCTTCCCAAGCCTGTCTTAGGTTCTCGTGTCTTGACTGTTCTTCCCAAGTCTGTCTTAGGTTCTCGTGTCTTGACTGTTCTTCCCAAGCCTGTCTTAGGTTCTCGTGTCTTAACTGTTCTTCCCAAGCCTGTCTTAGGTTCTCGTGTCTTGACTGGTCTTCCCATGTCTGTCTTAGGTTCTCGTGTCTTGACTGTTGTTCCCAAGCCTGTCTTAGGTTCTCGTGTCTTGACTGTTCTTCCCGTGTCTGTCTTAGGTTCTCGTGTCTTGACTGGTCTTCCCAAGCCTGCCTTAGGTTCTCGTGTCTTGACTGTTCTTCCCAAGTCTGTCTTAGGTTCTTGTGTCTTGACTGGTCTTCCCAAGTCTGTCTTAGGTTCTCGTGTCTTGACTGTTCTTCCCATGTCCGTCTTAGGTTCTCGTGTCTTGACTGTTCTTCCCATGTCTGTCTTAGGTTCTCGTGTCTTGACTGTTCTTCCCATGTCTGTCTTAGGTTCTCGTGTCTTGACTGTTCTTCCCATGTCTGTCTTAGGTTCTCGTGTCTTGACTGGTCTTCCCTTGTCTGTCTTAGGTTCTCGTGTCTTGACTGTTCTTCCCATGTCTGCCTTAGGTTCTCGTTTCCGTGTTTAGACTGCTCTTCCAATGTCGGTTTTTAGTTCTCTTGTCCACGTCTCAAATGTTTTTGTGTTCTCAGACAAATGGGGCGCCAGAGATTGGCAGCCTCACCATGTAAAACACATTGCCACACCACCACCGCTGCAAGAGCACGTGACTGCTTGGCGCAGGCTTACTGCAGCTGCAGTTGTGGCTCCATGCTCTGTAAAAGGCACAAAGGAAAGTGATGGTGCGGGCTCTGTATTTTCACTTGTCACTAACATTGACACAGGTGTCGTCTGTTCCGTATATCAGTAGCTGTTTGACCAGGAAGCATGCAGTGTCTACCGCCAGAATGCCAGCCACCTGGAAAACAATCAGTCAGACAAGACGTCAATCTTAAAACTATCAATGGAAAACTCCTGTTTATCTGGAGCTCTGTACCAGATAAAGGTATTAATTACGTATGTTCTATCGTAAATTACCTAAGGGAAGTAAATAAAAAAGGGGACTGCTGTTAAACTTGTAAGGGAAGTAATATATACATTAAAAAAATTATAATGATGTGGAATCCATTTTACAAATTAACAGTACACAGGAAATACCGTTAATTTGTCAAACTGATTCCATATCATGTTCTTGTTGGCACCTGATGATGTTAACACTAAGCTGGGCTGTGAAGTCATATGACATCATCAGGTGCCAACTTCGCAACGAAGTTCGGCTGCGATAGATCTCCAACGTCTTCAGTTTCTCGTTTTGATAGTGTACTCTGATATACTTGTCCCTGTCCATCTCTTGATGTTATCTTCCCACTTATAGCGCTGTTCCTCTTGCACACGCCTTCAACTTTTCCATACATTGTGATTTTTCAACAAGGCTTGTATATCCTTTTTCTTATATTTTTCTTTGGCATAAATCCAGATCTACATTTAGTCTGTAATTTTAGATCTAATTTCCAGGTCTGTGTGACATACTTCATCTTTGTTCTGACACTATTGACCTGTCAGCTCATGAATCTCTGTCCTTTTAACGTTGTTCATTCTGAAATTATTGATACCTACCATTATCCCAACGTGCTCTCTGTGTAGGGGGTTTATGAAGAGTCAAAGAAATAATAGAGCGACTGCACTCTAATGCGTGTCATACCAGGCGAACAGTGTGAGCTGTGCATGGGACTGGCAACTTCATCACGTACACAGAAACATCCACTACAAGAGCACGTGACTGTTTGGTGATGGCTTCCTGCAATGGGACCAGCTGCTGTAGTAGTCTACACGCTCAGCGTGGAGCGGAAGAATATGATGATGATGATGCCCCGTCTGCACGGCGTATTGTAGAATGTGGCGAGGGTGGGGTCGTGCATGGAGTTCATTTCCCTTTTTGCTCGTTACGAAGGATGGAGCCACTACCTCAAGTGGCCAACTTGCTCGTTACGAAGGATGGAGCCACTACCTCAAGTGGCCAACTTGCTGGAAGACTGCGCCACACCATTACTGTGATATCGCAGCAGGGGTTGCTGCAACAGCTTGTTTTACATGATGGTGTTACCAGCCCCGAACAAAACCTTATGTTAGTCACCGTGTACCACATGCCCGAGACAGCAATGGGCCAGATACCGACGGGGTTTACAAAGAACTAACAGCCTCATTCGTCAGGTCAAACAAATTGTTGCTACAGAAACCGCCACTGACATTTTTTTTTTTTTGGCATGAAGAGGAGACTGCGGTGATGGCGCATGTTCTCTGTAGTGCGAAAAGGGACATTCATTCGCTCACTACTTATATGAATTTGCCTTTTAATGACACGTCCATTGAGACTATCGTGTAACAATCTACGCCCCTTTTTTGCGATGATTCACATAGGTTTTTGTCGTTATTTCTTCTTGAATCCTAGAATTTGTCATCGCATACATAGTTACTCACTTACTTACTTAGCCGTTCCCCTTCTACCGTGAGGAGTAGAGGTTTGGAAGAGAGAGTGCCAGACTATCCTATCGGCTGTCTTCCTCCTGGCCTGGTTCCATTCTAATCCTCGGTCCTTCAAAGATTGTCTAATGTAGTCCTCCCAGTGGACTCTGGGTCGTCCTGGGGGTTTGGATCCCTGGCTCTTTGTTTCCCATGCTTGTCGTGGTAGCCGATCTTCTCCCATTCTGCAGACATGGCCAAACCATCTTAGTTGGGACTGTTCTACTTGGGTCTGCAGGAGGTGGGATTTTAGGCCTTGACGTATCGTCTGGTTGCGGACCATGTCTCTTCTTACTTAAACCACCTTCCTGAGATACCTCATTTCTGAGGTTTGGATCTGGCTTTTGTGGGTTGTAGTCATTGCCCATGACTCGCATCCATATGTCAAGATTGGGACATAGGTGGAGCGGTATACAACCATCTTCGTTTTCTTACCAACCTCTCTCTTGCTGTGGAATTCTCGATCTATGGCCTGAAAAAGTCTCCCATCCGCTGCTCCTCGAGTGGCCAACTCTTCCACGACGCCCCCCCCCTCGGTCTACAACAGCTCCGAGATATTTAAAGTGGTCGACCTGCTCCAGGACCTGTTCTCCCAGCTTAATCTGATGTCTTGTTTCTTCTCGTGATATCACCATGGATTTTGTTTTAGCGCTGCTTATGACCATCCCTCTCTTCTCCAGCTCTTCCTTCCAGACTTGCAGGTTGGATTGGAGATGTGCCTCTGATTTAGCAATTAGGGCAACATCATCAGCAAATGCCAGCTCTGAAATACATACCTGTCTCATCTTCCAGTATCCCACTGAATACTTTCTTGTTCTCTCCTTACATGACTTGATAACATCGTCCATGAGGAGTATGAAAAGATAAGGTGACAGGATAACACCTTATCTTACACCAGTGGTGGTCCTGAACTCTTCTGACTTATGGTTTGCTGTCCTCACATAATTTCTGCAAGACTTGTAGAAGCTCTGTATAGCATGAATCAGAGGTGCTGGAATGTTCTTCCTTGCCAAACAGTCCCAAAGTTTGCTCCAGGGGACCCTGTCAAATGCCTTTTCCAGATCTATGAAACAAAGATGGATCTCACTCTTATACTCAATGGCCTTTTCACTCAGCTGTCTGAGTGTGAAGATTAGGTCTTGAGTACTTCGGTTTGCTCGGAATCCGCACTGGACCTCATCCAATTGTGGCTCAGCTAGGCGTCGGAGTCTCTGCTCTAGGATTCTAGAGTAGCATACATACTGCCTATACTTATTTTCTTAAAGGGAGTTTATTTGAGGGAAATTTCTTCAAAAGCAATGAATCATAATGATGTTAAACCCCCTACTGATATCATTGGTAGTGAGATGAGAAGCCTAGCCTTCTCGGATAAAGGCGAAACAATAGGAGGTCCCATGTGCAAGTTTCGCACGTAAAAAATCCCACGGCAGTTGGAAATCGTAAAGAGTAGGCCATATAGCCGCTACCCTGGCAAAATTTTTAAAAATTAAGAAAAACCTATCCACCACAAAAATATTTATAGAATGTGTGATTCCTATATGCACACATCTGAGGTCCTAGGCGGTGCTACAGAGTTTGTGATCTGTGCTGAGATCCTCCTTGTGGGATCTGAGGGAGAAGATCAAAGCACTGATGAAGTTCTCCGTGTACAATGAACATAGTCTTCAAAACCAAACCAAACGTATCTTCTTAAACCCACGCAAACCCCTACTCTCACCCAGTTATATATATATATATATATATATATATATATATATATATATATATATATATATATATATATATATATATATATATATGTGTGTGTGTGTGTGTGTGTGTGTGTGTGACAGCGCCATAGTCATCTCGTCTGTTGTCCATTTTGTCGGTATGTGGCAGCCATTTTAATCTACATCTAAAAATAGAACATCAGTAATGCCGCTTACGGATAGCAGTCAATCAGAGAAGAGAAGCGTCAGGCTATCGTGTCAGTTCAAATTCTTTATTCATTCTGATCGCCCGTCGCAGAGAGAAGACAAGCTATTGAGGAATACTGAAGTCTAGTTTAATGCAAGAACACGCCTAGGACTTAAAGTCTACGAACACTGTCTGGGTGTTCGGTAGTATTAAATGTTGATCTGTATAAGGCTTTGTGTTGCTTGAATTGCTAAGTCTGCTGCTGAGAGGGTTGCAAGCAACCAATAATTGCAACCCCTGTCAAACGATCCTTAATAAAATTTTCTTAGTGCATGGGTCTTGGGTGTGAGGTAGCCATATCGACATAAGTTCGCCTCAACCACACCTAGCCCATGTCACACACACACACACACATATATATATATATATATATATATATATATATATATATATATATATATATATATATATATATATATATATATATATATATATATATATATGTGTGTGTGTGTGATAGGGTGGGCGAGAAGACGATGATGATTATATTGTGATGTGTGATCACTCTCTTGTCACACTCGCACCGACCCGAACAACAATAAAACTCTTGATTCTAGAGGCAGGGGCTATATTTATTTTTACAACCCATTCAGTGACAAAGCAAACATTAAACAAATAAACTAGCGAGCATCACAAAACCCAACAAAACAAAACAAAACACCCAACAGTGCCCGATGCTAATCTGAAGAAGCAAACAAAGCACAGAATAGTTAAAATCATAATATAATACTGAATGAGAAACACCACGCTCTCACCTGTCAAACTGTCCTACGCCGCCACCTGACACACTCAACTATCACACACACACAAACACTCATGTGTGTCATCCAATGCGACTAGTAAGGTGTTGTGCATGAGGCTGGCAACCTCACCATGTAACACAGGTTGCTACGGAAACCACTACTGCAAGAGCACACACTCAGCTATCACACACACACACTCATGCATGTCGTCCAATGAGACTAGTAAGGTGTTGTGCGTGGGGCTGGCAATCTCACCATGTAACACAGATTGCTACCGAAACACTACTGCCCTAGCATATGAATACTTAATATGGAGGCAAACCACACTGTTGGCCCCATGCTCCCTCAGGAGCGGAGAAGAGAAATATATACCTTGAAGTGAGCCCACGTGCTCTCACAACCATTCCTCACATAACCATAATTAAATAATCATAAAATGGACATAAAATAATATTCAACTATATGTACAACAAATACTCTCAGTAATGAGAATAAGCTACTACCTCGTAACCGATCCACATCAGTATTCGCTACTGCATTCTGAAGCATGTCGTATGTGACGACTGGTGCGCCCGGCAACAAGCGTGTCGTATATGACCACTGATGAGACTGGGAATCTCATCACATGAAACACATCGTTACCGAAACAAATCACTGCCATAGCAATTTTAGCATAAAAATGCTTCTTGTCGGCTTGTGATAGACACCAGTCACATTGGTGTTTCCATGCTCCGCCGGGAGCAACCAGAGAAACACATGTCTCAACAAAGGAGTGGCCTCGCGCTCTCCAGAAATCTAAATACATATTCTCACCTCACAGTAACCCATTAAATATACAGTAGAATTATCAATAAACGTGAAATACACTAAATTACTCTTACATAAAGAATACAATATAATTATTCTCGACTTAAGCCAAACTGGGACTAAATACACAACGTGCCACATGGCGTAACATTACCAAGAAAACTCTCTCTTTCCTTTACTGGGGAACATTATCTTTATCTGCTCCCCACCCCCGTCTCAATTCACACAATATAAAACTGCGTAACATTAAGTGATAACTAAGAGTGTTACCGCAGACCCCTCGCGCCGCTTTTATACAATCACCACGTGGCTCTCCCTGTTGCCATCTTCCCAACTAGTTAATATTATCTAAATTGCAGTTTCTGATAACATTTCTGTCCAGTTTCATGTATAAAACACTCTCCTACTAAATTTGCCCGGTCTGATGGATGAAATACTTGATACTAAATTCTCACATCTGGATTTAGGCTTTGCGTGCCTAATAAAACCTATCAAACATTATTTTCACTCATCTATCATTTCAAGACTAAATTATAATGTCCTAAAAAGACATTTCCTTTGGAAACACATCTATCTATATCACTCAACATTAAAATAGCCACATCGATATTATTTCCGAATTAAATAAAACTAATTCTAATTTAAATTAACTCACGTGCTCAAGGCATTTACAGCTTGGCTCTGTCGTCTGTTCTCTCTGGCGGCTGTGGCAAAATAGGCCCGCTTGTAGTTCGCTATCTCTTTTTATAGGCACTAGGCTAATCACTCAACTACTGCGTGCTGGGCGTATTAATCTTGGCTACTTAAATATCACACGCGATTATCGCTTAGGAATAGCGAAAACACAAATAAAACCTACAGCTATTTAATATAACACAATTCTACACCACAACTTAATTTAAAGGCATTATTGTGGCCTCATTACATATCTTCTACTTCAGACTTTTCACAACCCAGAATGATTCGCGCTCATCGAAAATAATCTGCCCAAAAACAGGTAGGGGGTGGGCGTCTCCTTTTCGCCTCCATCACATATATATATATATATATATATATATATATATATATATATATATATATATATATATATATATATATATATATATATATATATATATATATATATATATCTTCTTCTTCTTCCGTCCTTAGCCACCGACCGTCAAAGCAGTCAGTGGCCATTACGCCTAGTGGCGTCTTAGGGCAACAGCAGATAGGTTTTCTTTGCCATTGTTTCCCATCACGCCTAGTGGCGTCTTTAGGGCAACGGCAAATCAACCCATTTGCTGTTGTTTCCGTAATCGAAGTGACTGGCAACGGGTGATCAGCCCGTTGTGATATATATATATATATATATATATATATATATATATATATATATATATATATATATATATATATATATATATATATATATATATATATATATATAAATCAATCAACACTTCAGGCTTTAAAAGAACACCTCCAAACTGAAAATAAAGAAACAATACAGCTGCATGTAACGACTGACATTCTCCTAACAACATCAGAGTCCGCTCTCCAATGGATACCAGGATACACAGGCATGCCAGGCAGTGAAAAAGCAGGAATGCTAACAAAACAAGAAGCTAGCATAGTTAAAACAAATACATACAGATATCTAAACGAATATTCCAAGCATCTTCAAAGAGGAATGGCTGCAATGATGGGCTAAAATAGTCTACCGGACGTGCCGCGTATAAAGAAATTACCCACCGCGACAAAAATTACAATATCAGCCACCTGCGACATAGGGAACAGGCCACATCAGCTTCAACAAGCATTTAAACAAATTAAACCACTTACATGAGTCTAACTGTCGTAATTGTACGCATCCACACAGACAGTTCAGCACGTGCTGCTCACTTGCCCAGGATCCTTCAAAGACAGAAGAAAACAACTGCCGGGCTCCCCAACAATCACAAACTCTCTATACAGCACCACTCAACAGCTACAGAGTACATGTCAAGTCTTACGCTTGGCATTGGCTGCGAAAGAGCGGCAACCTCAGCTACACTAGTTAAATAAGAACAACCCGTTATGAACCTATCACTTTTGTCATTCTCTCTTATTCTGCCGGTCTCTTCATTCGCCTTATCTCTCATCCTTATACTAATACTGATGTCGTTGTGTGACAGAGGCTCTTATTTTCTACGATGACAACGAAAAGAGAATCAGCCTGGTCAACAGAGAAGTTCGCCTTCTCTCAGAGAAATGCTCTTCGTTGCTCCGATCTTGTGGTGTCCAAAGAGGAGACGTCGTGTGCAACCTGCTCCCTAGCAGCATGGAGAGGGAGATAATCAATTTTGGAATCTTACTAGCAGGTAGAGTAGTGTCCTCTATAGTTGAGTGGTTGGTAGTATAAGTGCCAACCAAGACGGCAGTGACTAACTCTTAGTATACGAGCTGCCTTTCATGACTACCATTACAGATTTTGCAATAAATAATTTATTTATAAAGATAACATAAGTGTTATATATCAAAATGTGAAGAAATGAAACCCCTACATCATGCACGTAACTAAATTGATCAGTGGTTTGAAACATGCATTCAACTATAAATTTTTGCTATTGACGGGGATCGATCATCGGCCTCTCTAGAATACAGTCCAATGATTTATTGCAGGGGTTCTCAGGGAGCGGTCCACGGACTCCTTGGAAGTCTATGAATGGATTATGTGATATCCTAGTTTTAAATTTTCAACGGAATTAATACTTAATTTTTAATTTATATGATTTTTTTAATATTTAATTTTATTCTAGAAATTTTCATTAATATTTGCAAATGTTTCAGCATGACTATTTGTAAGCGTAATGATTTGTCTTTGTAGTAAAATGTTTTATTTGCATTTAATTTTTAAAAATTATGCCGTGGTACGCGTGTAGATAAAATAGTACTATTAAAACTACCCCCAAAAAGTATTTTCACCCGAGAGGCGTACGCTGGTAAAACTAAACTCTCACAAAGGGTACGCGATTATTATAAAGTTTTAGAAACACTGAACTAGGGTAAATGGCTGCTTATCTTATGTTGAACCAGTCAATGAATTACAAGTTAGTAACGACGGGGTAAACAAACATAGAGCGTTGGACTGGCAGAGTGGTTAGAGTGCTGGCCTCTCGCTGTAAAGGTGTCGGGTTCGAAACACAGTTTCGTCACGCTCCAGTCTTACCCAGTTTTAAATAGGTACCTAACTCTGCTCTTTAGTTAGGGAAGGAAAAGGTAGCAAGAAAGAGAACTGTTTACCCCACCTCTCGAAGCTATAGTGAAGTCTCAAACACTATCTTTATCTTTGGTCAAAACAAACATAGGGAATACGTCCAAACTAGGACAAAGGAAACTGCTTACATTACGGTCACAAGGTCCGTCATTAGGGACAAATGAACGAAAGCAGAAGGGAGAGAAAGGGAGAACAGAGTGAAATACTAAAACGGTAGTCTCATAATCGATACTGACGTAAGGGAATGAAGTGTTAGAGATTTCCATTTACTAGGTCCAGTTTTTTTATGAGGTGAATGACCAGTTCCATTCCACGCCGCCTTTGCCTTGCCTAACTCTCGAACAGAGTCACGTGCCCATTTTATATGCTGGGTAACCTTCTTCGTACTCTCAGACAACAGCTTGAGGCTTTTTGTATCTCAGTGGAGTTTTTGTATCTCAGTGGAGTTTTTGTATCTCAGTGGAGTTTTTGTATCTCAGTGGAGTTTTTGTATCTCAGTGGAGTTTTTGTATCTCAGTGGAGTTTTTGTATCTCAGTGGAGTTTTTGTCCCCAGAAATGGCACTGGTGACGGCCATATGTGTTTTCTGTGTTCCTCATATGTTGGAAATCTTTGAAGCAGATCCGCATATGTTGGACATCTTTGAAGCAGATCCTCATATGTTGGACATCTTTGAAGCAGATCCTCATATGTTGGACATCTTTGAAGCAGATCCTCATATGTTAGACATCTTTGAAGCAGATCCTCATATGTTGGACATCTTGAAGCAGATCTTCATATGTTGGACATCTTTGAAGCAGATCCTCGTATGTTGGACATCTTTGAGGCTGATCCTCATATGTTGGACATCTTTGAAGCAGATCCTCATATGTTGGACATCTTTGAAGCAGATCCTCATATGTTGGACATCTTTGAAGCAGATCCTCATATGTTGGACATCTTTGAAGCAGATCCTCATATGTTGGACATATTTGAAGCAGATCCTCATATGTTGGACATCTTTGAAGCAGATCCTCATATGTTGGACATCTTTGAAGCAGATCCTCATATGTTGGACATCTTTGAAGCAGATCCTCATATGTTGAACATCTTTGAAGCAGATCCTCATATGTTGAACATCTTTGAAGCAGATCCTCATATGTTGGACATCTTTGAAGCAGATCCTCATATGTTGGACATCTTTGAAGCAGATCCTCATATATTGGACATATTTGAAGCAGATCCTCATATGTTGAACATCTTTGAAGCAGATCCTCATATGTTGGACATCTTTGAAGCAGATCCTCATATGTTGAACATCTTTGAAGCAGATCCTCATATATTGGACATATTTGAAGCAGATCCTCATATGTTGAACATCTTTGAAGCAGATCCTCATATGTTGGACATCTTTGAAGCAGATCCTCATATGTTGGACATATTTGAAGCAGATCCTCATATGTTGGACATATTTGAAGCAGATCCTCATATGTTGAACATCTTTGAAGCAGATCCTCATATGTTGGACATCTTTGAAGCAGATCCTCATATGTTGAACATCTTTGAAGCAGATCCTCATATATTGGACATATTTGAAGCAGATCCTCATATGTTGAACATCTTTGAAGCAGATCCTCATATATTGGACATATTTGAAGCAGATCTTCATATGTTGAACATCTTTGAAGCAGATCCTCATATATTGGACATCTTTGAAGCAGATCCTCATATGTTGAACATCTTTGAAGCAGATCCTCATATGTTGGACATCTTTAAAGCAGATCCTCATATGTTGAACATCTTTGAAGCAGATCCTCATATGTTGAACATCTTTGAAGCAGATCCTCATATGTTGAACATCTTTGAAGCAGATCCTCATATGTTGGACATCTTTGAAGCAGATCCTCATATGTTGGACATCTTTGAAGCAGATCCTCATATGTTGGACATCTTTGAAGCAGATCCTCATATATTGGACATCTTTGAAGCAGATCCTCATATGTTGAACATCTTTGAAGCAGATCCTCATATGTTGAACATCTTTGAAGCAGATCCTCATATGTTGAACATCTTTGAAGCAGATCCTCATATGTTGAACATCTTTGAAGCAGATCCTCATATGTTGGTCATCTTTGAGGCTGATCCTCATATGTTGGACATCTTTGAAGCAGATCCTCATATGTTGGACATCTTTGAAGCAGATCCTCATATGTTGGACATCTTTGAAGCAGATCCTCATATGTTGGACATCTTTGAAGCAGATCCTCATATATTGGACATCTTTGAAGCAGATCCTCATATGTTGAACATCTTTGAAGCAGATCCTCATATGTTGAACATCTTTGAAGCAGATCCTCATATGTTGGACATCTTTGAGGCTGATCCTCATATGTTGGACATCTTTGAAGCAGATCCTCATATGTTGGACATCTTTGAAGCAGATCCTCATATGTTGGACATCTTTGAAGCAGATCCTCATATGTTGGACATCTTTGAAGCAGATCCTCATATGTTGGACATCTTTGAAGCAGATGTTCAGCAGTTACGTTAACGGTGTAGCACGTTTTGATACAGGAACCCAGTAACAGCGCCACGAGAGGAAAATGTTGCAACCACTTAGCCAATCGGACGCTCTGGGTCCAGGGTAAGAGAAGAGAAAAGTACTTGGCGTGAAGTCCTAGGCTTGGGTCAGGGTAATGGAAGAAAACAGTACTAGGCGTGAAGCCCTAGGCTCGGATCGGGGTAAGGGAAGAGAAAAGTACAAGACGTGAAGCCCTAGGCTCGGGTTAGGGTAAGGGAAGAGAAAAGTACAAGACGTGAAGCACTAGGTTCGGGTCACGGTAAGGGAAGAAAAAAGTACTTGGCTTGAAGTCCTAGGCTTGGGTCAGGGTAATGGAAGAAAACAGTACTAGGCGTGAAGCCCCAGGCTCGGATCAGGGTAAGGGAAGAGAAAAGTACAAGACGTGAAGCACTAGACTGGGGTCAGGGTAAGGGAAGAAAGAAAGTACTAGGCGTGAAGCCCTAGGCTCGGGTTAGGGTAAGGGAATAAAACAGTACTAGGCGTGAATCCCTAGGCTCAAGTCAGGGTAAAAGAAGAAAGAAGTACTAGGATTGTAGGTTCAAGTCAGGGTAGGGGAAGAAAGAAGTATTAGGCGTGTAGTCCTATGCTCGAGTCAGGGTAAGGCAAGAAAAAAGTACAAGGCGTGAAGCCCAAGGCTCAAGTCAGGGTAAGGGAAGAAAACAAGTACAAGGCGTGAAGCCCTAGGATATAGTCAGGGTAAGGTACGAAAGAAGTACTCGGCGTGAAGTCCTAGGCTCGGGTCACAGTAAAGGAAGAAAAAAGTACTAGACGTGAAGCCCTAGGCTCGGGTCAGAGCAATGCAGTATCTTAAAAATACCTCTTTCATCATTTTGTTTGAATACGACTAGAAAAATTGAAGATTAAACGACCCACCAATCTTTGCCAAGTGCTATGGTTACTCTTTAAACTGTCTAACTAGATAACTATATTCTACATGACGCGGTTGCCATGCTTGACTGAAAAGAACTTTTATTTTTTTTTGCTAAACTCACACGTATAAATTTACTCCAGGTGCCATAGTCATGCTTGCGAGCAATCTTACTGACAGAAATCCACATTTTTGGGACCCCATTCGGCAGGCCAAAGCCAAACACATCATTGTGGATCCGTCCAAAGATTCCGCAGCCTGGGGCATGGTATGTTTTTGTTTATGTGCATATTTTTCTATCATTTTGATGGATATATTTATGTGCATACCGTTCAATTATTGTGATGTTCATCATGTGACGTATTCTTTCCAGAACGTTGTCTCCATTACAGCTGCTCTGAACGCATCACGATTCTGGGCAAGTCGACCTGCATCAGCCAAAGACAAGTTCAGACTCTCTGTGATGTCCTGGGTCCACCGTCGTCTAGGTCGACCCCTTCCCCTTTTTCCAGGGACCATGCCTTCCATCACTGTTTTTTTCCAGACTATTATGTCTTTTTATATGACCGAAATTTCAGCTTCCTTATTGCGATGGTATTTAGGAGCCAATGTTCCTGTACGTTTAGTGAGTGCAGTACTTCTCTGTTGGTCTTTTTTTCTGTCCAGGGTATTCTCAACATCCTTCTGTAGCATTTCATTTCGAATGATGTAATATTTTTTGCAACTGTTTTATTGAGTGTCCAAGTCTCGCAGCCGTATGTTGCTACTGGGAATATACATGCTCTGATCAGTTGTAACTTTGTTTCTTTGCTTGTGCCTTGCCATAGGTTTTTCATCTGTATTAGCTTATGTGAAGCAATTGCAAGTCTTCTTTTAATTTCTACTGCACAGTCGCCAGAGCTGTTAATGATTGATCCTAAGTATTCGAATTCATTGACACTTTCCAGTTCTTCGTTATCAATTTCAATTTCTGGTTTGGTCTTTACTTTGTCTGTTGTCAATACTTTGGTCTTCTTGGTGTTTAGGTATAGATTCTGGGCCTCGCTGTGTTTTTTGGTGGACAGAAGTAATTGTTCAAGTCCTTTTGGGTTGGTCGATAGGAGGACTGTGTCGTCAGCATATCTGATTTCCGGGATCTGGTACCCGCCGATGTTAAATGAGTCAAACTCTGTGTGTTCTTGGTCATCTCTTACGTTTCTCATGATATTCTCGGCATAAATGTTAAACAGGTAAGGGGAAAGGGTACAGCCTTGTCTTACTCCTTTCTGTACTTCAAACCATTCTGATGTTTCCCCCTCTATTCTTACGGCTGCCTGTTGTTCTTGGTACAACAGTGCGATGAGTTGTATAAGGTGGTTTAGAGCTATATGAACCAAACCTAAAGGTCTTTCACATTTGGACATGCGTCCTAATATAACCGACTAGGCTGAACGAGATGCGCCTCGCCAAAACAATGTAAAATTTTATTTTAGAAAAAAAAAATTAGAGCTACCTCGTTCCGTAGTTTACAGCTGGGCCACGATGACTGCGCACTTCCATCTAGCGCCACCGGTGTCAGCAAGCATTGAGTCCAATTAAATAATGACCCTCTTGCAGGGTAGAGAACCATCATTTCTCGTTCACCCGTTAATTAAAGGGTCTGGTGTGACCTGTACCAGCTGTGCCCGCTGAGTTGGGGAAGTCCTGTAGGGTTCATAACGCTTTCACGTTTGATAGTACAGCAGCATACACGCGGTTCAAAAAAACAATACAACGTGTACTGTATTTCCTAGAAAACCTTGAGATACGCACCCTGATTAATGACCTAGATAAATACTAGCATTAATTTCATTTTATACACTGCGTAATGAAAGGACAGATGGACTTAGGATAGAAAGAGAGAGGGCTGAAAGCAGGAACGCATGCAACACTAACACGCGTCTCGCGATATACAATTAATGCCACCCTCCCCGCGCGAAAGGCATGAAGCACTAGCTTTTTTTTTTCAAATAGACAGTGATAAAAAACACTACAACTACGAGAGTTAGGTTTAAAAACCTGTAAAATTCTTATTAGGAAACATGACATTCTACTGTTTTATGTCTAGACTCCTGACATTAGTCTGACAGTACAGCAGACACCCTAAAGTTTGGAAGTGAGGAGGTGGTAACAGCACGACTATCCTAGAAGAAAATACATATTTTGAACGCAGCCACTTAGCCCCATTAAAATTTATATATTTGGGTTCCTTAGGACTTGCTGACAGAGAATATGTTAAGTGTTACGAAAATAGTCTAGGAATTATCAAATTATAGCCAAAAGAAAATAGTGAGGATGTCGGACAGCACCAAATCATAATCGCACAGTGGCATGTTTTGAAACCACCATTTTACGGGAAATGGGCCAACAAGTTACATCCTATTTGATTGGCGAGAATGATATGTAAGGCTAAACACGATTAGTCGGACTATAAATACTAATTTTTTGTTGTTATGGGAAACGGTAGTAGGGGTACTTTTTTCAAAAGCTTGTGTAAACATGGCCCGATTGGTTAGACCCGCCAATATAGTCAATTAGGAGCGTCAGTTCAGTGCCACATTTTCAAATAAACTTACTAAAGAAACAGTGCGTTGAGAGCCAGTGCATATTTTTCTAAATAAAAGCCTGGGACATAGGCAGATCGAAATTGTGCCATATTCATCGCCAGTCAACGTAATTGTTTATTATTTCCATGAATTGTGGTAAGCTTGACATATTTGATATCTTTTTGATGAAAATTGAATGTGAATTGATAATTTGTGTCTGTATATATGTGTGTGGTTCAGTAGCAAACATGAGGCAAAGCCTAGATATTGCTCCAACCTGAACAGAACGTGTCGGAGAAAAGTAAAAACTGCATGGAATTGCCAAACAGTACTGTGACACCTATCTTATTGAATATAAGGAAATAATACTGGAATTGCAGAGGCGTTGTAACCATTAAGGAGAAGAATACTGGTGTAAATTGTTTCAGATGAAGCTAGCAGTTGGCCTACCGCTCTGAACTCAGTGTTTGTTATGTATTGTGTTCAGTGTGGAAATAGATTGTAAATTAGTTCTGAAGTAGGAGGTACCACCTTCTTGTTTCAGGGACCGTGGTCTTAACTTATTGAGGTAGCACCTGATCTGAGTTTTGCTGAATCCAGAGACTGGTAGCTTACTCCTTGGTCTAGATAGCGACAAGAGAGAGATCTCAAGAACGCAGTGAAGCAATCGAGCAGAGGAGACCTTTTCCTGCCGCCATCACGAAAGATAAGCTTCTGTGGCCAGAGCAGCTCAACATTATGTGCCCCCTCTAAAATTGACATTATATTAAACACAGAGGGACAATAAATTGTTTCAAATGACAGGAACTGTGAACTTTTCCCAATACTATTTCCACGATAATCAAACACTTGAAGTCATGATGACAAACAACAACGTAGCTTGAAAAACAAAGCCAGTATTACTTCATAGTACTACTTCACAAATTACACACATAGAATAATAATAATCATCATCATCAGTTGCCATCTCCACAACGGAGGTTGGCTGTAATGGATCTCCAACGTCTTCTGTCTCTTGTCTTGGTGGTACACTCTGATAGACTCTTTCCCGTCCATCTCTTGATGTTATCTTCCCACTTATAGCGCTGTCTTCCCCTTGCACGTTTACCTTCAACTCTCCCTTCTGTTATGGTCTTCTGCAAGGTGTTATGCCTTTTTATGTGGCCAAAGTATTTTAGCTGCCGAACTTTGACCTCTCTCATTAGTTCTCTTTTCATACCTAGATTTTCTAGGACCTCCTTATTTGTTTTCATCTCTTTCCATGAGATACGCCCCATTCTTCTATATATCCACATTTCAAGAGCCTCAATTCTTTCTTCCAAATGCTTATTCATCGTCCATGTTTCTGCACCATACAGAAATGCAGAATATATATAACACTTTATGATTCTCAGTTTTAAGTTATGAGATAACTGTTTGGATGTCAGTATATGTTTCATGTTGTTGAATGTAGCTTTGGCCATTCCTATTCTCTTCTTGATTTCTGTTTCACATCTGCCATCTTCTGTTATTATATGACCAAGATATACGTAGCTCTTGACTTGTTCCAGGATTTTCCCATTTACGCTTATCTTTAATGTGGGTTTATCGTCTGTTTTGCTAATTATCATAGTTTTAGTTTTCTCAATATTAATGTCGAGTCCATATTCATGACTTATACTGTTCACTTGCTTCACTAGTTCTTGTAACTCCTGTTCGCTTTCAGCTAACAACACGGTATCATCTGCATATCTAAGGTTGTTTATTGACCTTCCACTGATGTTCAGGCCTGGTATTGCCTGTATCTGTTTGAAAATTTTTTCGGTGTATAAATTAAATAGGCAGGGGGACAGCACACAACCTTGTCTGACACCTCTTTGTATGTCTATGTATGGTGAATAATTCCTTCCCGATCTTACTGTGGCAGTTTGCTCCCAATAAAGGTTACTGAGTATTCTTATATCTTTTCCATCAATACCTATGTCTTTGAGGCATTCAATTATTTTCTCATGATGGATTCTGTCAAAAGCCTTCTTATAGTCAATGAAGCACATATACATACTTTTTTGGACCTCTGTATATTTTTCTGCTAATCTTCTTAGGCAAAATATTGCCTCTCTTGTTCCACTGTTCCGTCTAAAACCAAACTGTTCTTCTGGATTTCGCTGTCTACTTTACTTTTTATTCTTTCCTGTATGATTTTGAGCAGTATCTTAATTGCATGACTCATCAGGCTGATTGTTCTGAAGTCTGAACATTCTGTTGCATTTGGTTTTTTGGGCAATGTTATAAAAACTGATGTCTTCATGTCGTGTGGTAAATATCCTGTAGAATAATAATAATAAAATATGTCAATACAAAGATAATATTTATAAATTGTATACATACAACTTGTAATTACATTTGATTGTGATTCCTGGTTCACTGTGTAGTGGAATCAGGATATCCATTATTGAAAGAAATTAATACATATATTTTTAAAAAAACTTTAACACTTGACTCATTTAAGATAGTCTTATAGAGTGTTATATGTGTGTGAGTGTCACAGTGTTGTAAGGTGTTGTGGAATAAATTAAATTGTTTATCTGTTTGTTGTTGTTGTGACTTACACTTCATCATTATCATAACCCTAGACATTCAACGTAGCCATCACAATATTCCAGAATAATTCTGACTGGGGTATAAATGTGGTAGCAAGTAAGGTCATCTGTAATACACCACACTTATTAGATACAGATACCTTCACAGCCTGATCTCAGTCAGTACACTAAGTCCCCTATAAGTATTTATATCATCCCACTTTACCACATCAGCATCCCCTTTAAGGAAAAAACTTTATGGCAGTGAGAAACGCCCAAGACAGGCAACCAATTGAATGAGAAATATTTGTGGTTAAACTTCATGAAAGACAAAGAAGAAGTGGGAGATGTTTGATGTACTTGTTTATATGCCTGTGAGCGTCCGACTGACACTGTGATTAGAGCGCTGATCTCTCGCGAACTGGATAAACTACCAGTAGGTCATCATTAGCCTTGGCAGAGAGTGCAGAGCTTGGGGCAATAGAAAGTAGAGCTGGACATTAATTAATAAGCTGATAAGTAAGCATGCTGGGGATGATTACGCCATTATGTACACTGACGGGTCTGTAGTGCGTGGTGAGAAATCAGGATGGGGCTTCTCTGCGAGAATAAAGGGCAGGGTTTTTGATGAACAGAGTGGAGCCTACATGACAACAAACTAGTGTGGGGATCTACTATCCTGGTCACGCTGGGGTACGTGACAATGAGAGAGCTGGCGACTGGCCTCAAGAGCATCTATAGTGGGGACACTGGATATGGATAAGGGAAATTACTAAGGGAAATTAATGATCGCCTGCTAGATAATGACACGGTGATGGCTGAATCAACAAAGCTGAGACTGCTGGAGTTTAGCATCAAACGTGGGACTAGCAGAAATGGACGTGAGAGAGGATGCATCCGTCGTATATACAACCAGCGTGCTGCGGGTACAATTAGCATTCCACCTCTTCGACATTTGCTGAGGCAGCACCTATGGCTTTGCCCTGAGTGCAGTGAGGTCGATTCTGATTAACAATAATAACAATCTAACAGACGTTCGAAACACGTCCCAGTCTACCCAACTGTAAATGAGTACCGGACTCTGCTTGTAACTTAGGGAAGGAAAAGACAGCGATGAAGGGAACAGGCCACCCAACCTCTTGAAGCTGGTCGTAGTATAGTGAAGGCCTTAACACTTCACTCCCCTATGGCAGTATCTGCAATGGGACTGCCTTTACCCCTTTTTTTTATATGTCTAGCAAATTGTTTAGTGTCCTTGTTAAATTGTTTAGTGTCCTTGTTAAATTGTTTAGTGTCCTTGTTAAATTGTTTAGTGTCCTTGTTAAATTGTTTAGTGTCCTTGTTAAATTGTTTAGTGTTCTTGTTAAATTGTTTAGTGTCCTTGTTAAATTGTTTAGTGTCCTTGTTAAATTGATGCTTGCGTAGAACAGAAGGATTGAAATGGTTTGACCAGGTCGCCAATGTCGAACTGGTGGGAAAAGCTAAATAAATGCCATTGTAACAACAGGACCGAACATGACGCTGGTATTGAGTAACGCACGCCTTGAAGAAACCAAATAAAACCATTACAAGGCAGTCTTTGATCTGTTACCCACAGGGCAAGAGAAGTTGAGGGAGATCGAAGAACGGAGAAGGGTCTTGGAGACAGGCACGAAAGAGATGTAGGGGGAGATCAAACAACGGAGAAGGGGCTTGGAGACAGGAATGAAAGAGAAGTTGGGGGAGATCGAAGAACGGAGAAGGGGCTTGGAGACAGGCATGAAAGAGATGTAGAGGGAGATCAAACAACGGAGAAGGGGCTTGGAGACAGGCATGAAAGAGATGTAGAGGGAGATCAAACAACGGAGAAGGGGCTTGGAAACAGGCATGAAAGAGATGTAGAGGAAGATCAAACAACGGAGAAGGGGCTTGGAGACAGGCATGAAAGAGAAGTAGAGGGATATCAAACAACGGAGAAGGGGCTTGGAGACAGGCATGAAAGAGAAGTAGAGGGAGATCAAACAACGAAGAAGGGGCTTGGAGACAGGCATGACAGAGATGTAGAGGGAGATCAAACAACGGAGAAGGGGCTTGGAGACAGGCATGAAAGAGAAGTTGGGGGAGATCGAAGAACGGAGAAGGGGCTTGGAGACAGGCATGAAAGAGATGTAGAGGGAGAACGGAGAAGGGGCTTGGAGACAGGCATGAAAGAGATGAAGAGGGAGATCAAACAACGGAGAAGGGGCTTGGAGACATGCATGAAAGAGATGTAGAGGGAGATCAAACAACGGAGAAGGGGCTTGGAGACAGGCATGAAAGAGATGTAGAGGGAGATTAAACAACGGAGAAGAGGCTTGGAGACAGGCATGAAAGAGAAGTTGGGAGAGATCGAACCACGGAGAAGGGGCTTGGAGACAGGCATGAAAGAGAAGTAGGGGGAGATCGAACAACGGAGAAGGGGCTTGGAGACAGGCATGACAGAGACGTAGGGGACATGAAAAGACTCTGAAAGGATGGCACAGTACATATAGAATTGGCATACATTTGCAAAAGGCTTATGCTGTACGGGGAACTGAAGGGTGGTGCTTATATAGTCAGTGAGATGTATATGTTTATTTGTGTAGATTTATTTCTGTGAGATGTAATGTTTATGTGTATAGTTTTATACCAGTGAGATGAATACGTTTATGTGTATAGAGTTACATTAGAGAGATGTACATTGTTGTGTGTATAGATTTAAATCAGTGAGATGTATAAACTCTCCCCAGGCTAATTACGCGCGTGTTAGATTTTTAAGTCCAGGGCTATCGGAGATTCCCGTGCGAAAACCGACAGGAAGGCCAAGGGAAAACCCCGTCTTAATGTACAGTTATAAATAAAAGCAAGTTTCATGGGGAAGAGAGCGACGTCACGGGATTCCAAAGCAACCACGTGACTTGATAGAGAAAATCATATGCAAGGATAGTTTGACACTATGGCTTGGAGTGGAGTCAGCAGAACAGATAAACAGTACTGGGTACAGGAGGTTGTGGAGAGACATGGTTACCTAGACCAGCTGACACATTACTTGAAGAAGAAAAAAAGAAGTGACTGTCAAGAGACGATGTCTCGTTTGTTCAGTTAATGTAGCTGCCCGGGCTGTTACACTTAACTTTGTGGCGTAAGGGGTGACTAATATGAGGTTATGTATGTGGGGGGAGGGTGGAAGGGGGTGGGGGAATGGCATCCTCATCGTGTAAAAAGAATTTTTACTAAACCCCCTGCTGCAAGAGTACATGAATACTTTGGTGCAGGTTTCCTACACGGAGGCCAGCTGTAGCGGTGACTCAGTGAGAAGAGGAAAGGTGATGGTGGTGCTGTTTTTACGTTCATTTTTATGTGTGGGTGCTGTGATTTAAAAAAAAAATGTGCTCGTGACTTATATTTCTGCATTGATATTTGCAGTTGAAAGATGATCTGGAAGCCAGCAACGCAGACATCGAGAGATCCACCAACAAAGAGATTCCGCTGGTGGAAAAGGTCTTCAAATTCCGAGTAGAACACCTAATACCGGTTAGCGGCTGTCTCTTCGAACAACGAGTATTTCTAACTGCAAGGGTTTTGTCTTAAACAATGGTTCTCAAACTTTTCTTTGATTCCTATTTCCCCCCCCCCCCCCAGTTTTTAGTAAACCTTCCCGTACCACCTTAGTTTTTAGTAAACCTTCCCGTACCACCTTTGCTTTTAGTAAACCTTCCCGTACCACATTAGCTTTTAGTAAACCTTCCCGTACCACTTTAGCTTTTAGTAAACCTTCCCGTACCACCTTAGCTTTTAGTAAACCTTCCTGTACCACCTTGGTTTGTAGTAAACCTTCCTGTACCATCTTAGTTTGTAGTAAACCTTCCAGTACCACCTTGGTTTGTAGTAAACCTTCCTGTACCACTTTAGCTTTTAGTAAACCTTCCCGTACTACCTTGGTTTGTAGTGCACCTTCCCGTACCACGTTGATTTGTAGTTAACCTTCCTGTACCACTTTAGCTTTTAGTAAACCTTCCTGTACCACGTTGGTTTGTAGTAAACCTTCCCGTACCACCTTGGTTTGTAGTAAACCTTCCTGTACCACTTTAGCTTTTAGTAAACCTTCCCGTACCACGTTGGTTTGTAGTAAACCTTCCCGTACCACCTTGGTTTGTAGTAAACCTTCCCGTACCACCTTAGCTTTTAGTAAACCTTCCTGTACCACCTTGGTTTGTAGTAAACCTTCCTGTACCACCTTGGTTTGTAGTAAACCTTCCTGTACCACCTTAGCTTTTAGTAAACCTTCCTGTACCACCTTGGTTTGTAGTAAACCTTCCTGTACCACCTTGGTTTGTAGTAAACCTTCCTGTACCACCTTGGTTTGTAGTAAACCTTTCTATACCACCTTAGTTTGTAGTAAACCTTCCTGTACCACCCTGGTTTGTAGTAAACCTTCCTGTACCACTTAAGCTTTTAGTAAGCCTTCCCGTACTACCTTGGTTTGTAGTGAACCTTCCCGTACCACCTTGGTTTGTAGTTAACCTTCCTGTACCACTTTAGCTTTTAGTAAACCTTCCTGTATCACCTTGGTTTGTAGTAAACCTTCCCGTACCACCTTGGTTTGTAGTAAACCTTCCTGTACCACTTTAGCTTTTAGTAAACCTTCCCGTACCACGTTGGTTTGTAGTAAACCTTCCCGTACCACCTGTTCAAAAAGAGAGGCAATAAAACCTAAAGTTTACCATGCATGACCCTACAAGACAATCAATAAACATTTTAATTTATTCTTTTCATAAAGAACACGTTATTCTATACATACCATTTTATTTTTAAGTATCATAAAGTTGTTAAACGTTTATCAGACCCAGTCAACTAAATTTGTGAGACCCCTGATTCTGTTTCTTGTTAACCAACAACTTTGAACTTGGTACAGTTTTTAGTTTTTTTAAAAGAGATACCCGCATATCACGTTCAGTTTGTTTCTTGCTTTGGGTTTGATTAAGAACATGACTCACTGTTCTGGCTCCAATCCACAACTTTTGTCACTGACACTTCTACTTGTGGAATATTTCAATAGAACAACATACCGGTAATTATTAACCAACCGTTCTCCGTAACCTCTTGAGAAGCTTCTTGTACCACAGCTTGGGAACCGCTGATTTAATGTATCTTTTGACTTAGAGTTCAACTTAGTCGTACAATGACAACATGGCTGCAAGCTTGGCTGACTTGAATACCCGCATGGTTGATTGACTGAATGACTGCTTACCTGACTGACTGATTAAATAACTAACTGCCGGCCCCGGACAGTTCCCCGGGGGTCTCTGGGGACATAAGAAAGAATAGGCGTACTGCTTCTTCAGACAATGTGGTAAGAGGCGACTAATGCTTGGGCTAGAAACCTCATCTTGTAAAACTAATTGCTGTGGAAGATCTCAGGAATGCTTTGATGCAGGTTTTCTGTGGATCAGCTGTACAGGTGGCTCCATGCTCCATACGGAGTGATAATGATGATGATGACTAATTGATTGATGCTTCGCTGGCTGATTGATTGTTGACTGTCTGATTGATTGAATGAATAACTTTTCCACTTCTTTATTTATTTTTCACTTTCCGTCTCTTTCGTCTCCACCTCAATAGTGGTGTTAATTTGTGCGACGTTAACTTGCGTGCGGACCCTTTTGAAATAAATTCCTGCCATATTGACAAGCATATATTTGTGCGCGAGGTCATAGGCCAGGGGTCAGCAACCAGTCGATCCCGCAATTTGGTAGATCTTGAGGTGAGGGGAAGGGGAAAAGAGTTAGAATGTTTAAACTAGGGGCATTTCGGACTAGTTCCTTCCTGCCGGCATTTAAAATCGCAATATCTCCATGATGCTAGGTACTATTGGACACTCAAGTAGACACTTTCTGGTGGACTGTAATAAGTATGACCTGCAGATGCAAAACATTAAGACATACCGGTACTGCAATTACCACAGGGTTGAAATGAGTGTAGAAAATCTTATAGGCATTAAGACGCCACCAGACATACACAAGTTTAATCACATACTATATTACAAAAAAAAAAGCTAACACATACAAAAATAAATAAGAATGCTAGCCAGTAGTTTACAGTGGTATATTCCCTCCCCACCTCCAGGTAAATACGGATTGACTATAAATAAACCTCCAATCAATATTAAATGCATACCGGTATAGACTACGCCGTTTTTCTGAACAATACAACAATATGAACTATAACTAAAATGTAAAAATAGCTACGAGAGAAATAATACAGCAAATAGCATAAAATAAATACAAACAAGAAAAAATTACAATAAATGAAATGTGTCCTTGTTTAGCCTATTGCTCCATGTATATGATAGATGGTTGAAAGGTGCGTGCTCCAAAGATAAGCAAATTAATAGACTTTATTTTTAACAAAATGATTCTAGGTATTATTTTCAACGCTCCATTGACCTAGAAATCCACTTTATTCAGGAACTGCATAGGGCAGGAACATGACCTTGCCTTTGAAGTGAAATTAAAATATGGTGAAATATTAATTAGTTTGAATTTTCCATCTCTCTATCAGTGGACGCTGGAGGAAGGAGATCGTCTAGCAGAGATACTTCTTCTTCTTCCTCGTTCGCCTTCAGACTTCCACATTTATGACTCTAATAAAGGCAGTAGTCAACTCAAGGTTCCCGACATCTCCAAACAGTTTTTCGTTGATAGAAGTGGGTTGTTGCCATATGCTACTCCGTTCATTACTGTAGGTTGGGCAGTACTGCAGCAGGTGTTCGACTGTCATCGGGCTGGTACCACAGGTGCAGAGATCTGTTGCACCAATTTTGTATTTGTGGTATAGATGGTATCTCAATCTGTTGTGTCCAGTCCGTAGCCGAAAAGGGATGACCTGTTCTTTCCTGGATAGTTGATGATATGCGTCATTTTTCAAATGGCCCGGGTGCTCTCTTTCCCATTTGTTGTTGTTGTTGTTGTTTTCGTCTACTATGTTGCTGTAATACCCTGTTCAACCTGAAAGTTGGTTATAATTGGGGTATATTGTGTGTTAGGTTCTTCGGTGCTAGTCGTCTGTTAGTCCTGAAAAGGACTGGTCCTGAAAAGGACCACTAGCTGGTTGCCTGGTTTCCTCTTCGTTGCTTGTCGGTCGTGTGGTGTTCATGGTGTTCATTTCCTGCCCTCCTATTTGTCTTGTGTCGTTTTGTTAGTTTTTGCTTTCCTCGTTTCTGTTTCTCTTGTCTTCCTGCTTTCCTGTATCTGTAATAGTGCTTTTTCTATTATTGCTGGTAGAAGTTTTTCAAGTGTTTTTTCGATGACTTCCTCGTCTGATTGTTCGTTTGTTTTGGTCGCTCTTGTGTTTGATGTCATTTCCTCAATGGCTCTTCGCTCTGTTTCGATTCTCTTGAGGATTTTGGAGTTTTCTTCC
This sequence comes from Oreohelix idahoensis, assembly GCA_024509875.1. Taxonomy (NCBI): domain Eukaryota; kingdom Metazoa; phylum Mollusca; class Gastropoda; order Stylommatophora; family Oreohelicidae; genus Oreohelix; species Oreohelix idahoensis. The sequence continues at coordinate 7,191 of JAMPIV010019261.1, read as the reverse complement.
TTCAGTTCTGTCATCCTCTTGACATCTGCTTCTATCTGCTGCTGAATTCTTTTCATTTCTTCTGACGATTTGGACTTGAATGTAGCCTTTATAGCAGTCTTTGCCATTGCGTAAGTTGTCTCTATATCATTTTGTTGTAAGATACCTCCTTCCTTAGCAAGTTTGTCTGCCTCCTCATTTCCTGGTATGTTGCAATGGGCTGGTATCCACTGGACTGTGCACTTGTTGAAGCATTTGGCCAGTCTTTCAAGGGAGATTATCAGATCTTTCAGTCCTTTAGCATGGTGGCTCTTCAGCGTTGTTATTACTGAGAGGGCATCTGTAAAGATTACTATAGCACGTTTCACTAGCTTTGCCCTCAAACAAATGTAATTATCTGATTAACCGTCCAACGTATTAATGCCACTTTTTGCATTCGATGTTATATTGGGTTAGACCCAACAAATATATACTTTATATCTGTGCATCTTGTCTAGTTCCCATAAACAAATGAAATCCTTTAATCTTTGTCGGCATACTAATTATTGTGTATCGAGAAAAGAAATGTTACCACTTCAGTCACAGATTCTGTGAATTGATTAGGCATAGGCGTGTCTACTATTACAATAATGTGGCCATCACGTTTGCATATGAATACCTGTTGAAGATGATTTATTAAATGATCTGCATGCGAGATACTCGGGACATTGTTTGTCATTGACATTTAGTGCGCTACCAAACTGGACCTTCATTGATCTAATTATTTCAATAAGTATCACCACTTTGCGGTTCATAAATATCATAATGGAACGTTGCTCCTCTACTGTGCTTGTAAATAACGGTAAGGTCATCTTCAAAGAAATTAAACTTCATCCAAATCATAATCAGATGTCTCTGAAAAATTGATAATCAATCTCGGCTGAATGAAGGACAAACCATCATTCGTCCAATATTCCTCTTCCTCTTGTAACACATGGTTCTCACATTTCTTCCAATAATCCCTGGCAATATTGGAGATGGCGGCTTTTGTAAATATTTCAACATCTTTTAATTTGAACGTTCTTTTTTCTGTTGCTACCTGTTCCTTAATTTTAGCCCAGACTAATTCTCTTGGGTTTAAGTGAGAATGGTAAGGAGGCAATCTTAAACATCTGTGACCATGTTCATGGATTGCTTTGTCTATGTGAAATATCTTTGTATGCTGTGTTTACAATTCAGGCTTCATGGACATTTCGTTGAATGGAATGTTGTTTTCGGTCAGCCAAATCTTTATTACATCTTTAGTACTTGATGAATTATGAACTTTATCTTCTGGTGCCACAACCTTGTGATATGAAGCTTTGTCCATTATCAAACACGACGGTTTATCCAATGAAGGAAGTACATGATTCACAATCCAATCTTGAAGTATCTTGCCATTCATCTCTGTATGATAATCCCTATTATCTGTGGATTTTGAAACAAATATGAGTTCAGTATTATTTAGAAGCCCATGATGGCTGCTTCCTGCATGTGTAATTATTAGGCGCTGTCCTTTGCTGCTTGGTACTAGTCTCTTAGTTATCCCATCAGATGATTGCCATTCTCGTTCATTACTGGGGTGCGCATTGATCCAAGTTTCATCTAAATACACAAAATCATAACAATCTCTTCTCATTTCTCTGACCTCGCGTAAATATTTGCTTCTCATTGCAACTATATGAGGCTTCTCACAAATAAGGTTTCTACCACCAACATATTTTCTAAAAGTAAATCCCAAACTCCTAAGAGTCCTCCATAGCGTAGATTTGGAAATATCAATGTCATTATTCTTTCTTAACCAAATTTTCAATTTCTTTAAAGTCACTGCCTCATTATTGTGAAACATATCGCATATTTCTCTGCGGATCAATTCTCTGTCAAAATTATCCACCACTCTTGGCCTAATGTTCGTGTGTAAAACACTGGAATTAGAAATTGCAGATGTCGCTATCCAGCGGTGCAATGATCGTTTACTTATCCCCAAGGCATGAATAGTCCTCTTTTGTGGGTTTGAAATAGAATGATATAGTTTTCCTCGAGTAGCTTCTTGCAGAAATACTTAAAAATCCTATTTGTGATTTGCTGTAATGTCATAAAATGTACTCGCAGACTCATTTTTCCAACTTAACCACACAATACTTTTTGTAGACACACCTTTGATTGACAATGTGTGCGTAAGATATAAACTGTTTTATGTTCAAGAAGTGCAATTTCACGCTAAAATCATGCCAATTGTTTGATAAACCAATCATGTACAAATGAGGTCGTATAATTTACTGTAGACATTTCATATGTGTGTGTGTTGGCAAGTAGGATTTTGATATTATATCGCTGTCGCGAGGTGTTTTGAGGAGATAGGACAGCTTGAATGGAATAATAAAGATAATAATGTCTTATTGATAGCTTCCGAGTTTGAAGAAAACTGCCTCTCCTCGGGAAATAGTGTACTAGAAATTTACTTAAAAGAGAATTCTGGTACCTAAACAGGATATTTTCTGGACGATAAATTCTTCCTCAGGAATCCTACAAAAAGACTGTGTAAAGCACATAAATGTTGAGAAAGAGATTTGGTGTACAGCCACATTTAAAATATCCCGACCCAATAGAAGTTAATTGAATTATGGCTGAGCCCCCAGGGTGTAGATTATATTTAAAACAAAATACAACCCAAATAAAGTTAACAAGAAAAATAATCTTTTGGGGGTGTGGGGGGGTCCGATAATTTGTTACTTTTGAGGGGGGGGGGTGGGGGGTGGGATTTTTGGGTGGGGTATTTCTGGGTTGGTCCCCCCCTGTTACGTTGTTGGGGGGGGGTTTGTTCCACTAGTTATGGTGGGGGGGGGGGGGTGGGGGGGGGGGGGGGGGGGGGGGGGGGGGGGGGGGGGGGGGGGGGGGGGGGGGGGGGGGGGGGGGGGGGGGGGGGGGGGGGGGGGGGGGGGGGGGGGGGGGGGGGGGGGGGGGGGGGGGGGGGGGGGGGGGGGGGGGGGGGGGGGGGGGGGGGGGGGGGGGGGGGGGGGGGGGGGGGGGGGGGGGGGGGGGGGGGGGGGGGGGGGGGGGGGGGGGGGGGGGGGGGGGGGGGGGGGGGGGGGGGGGGGGGGGGGGGGGGGGGGGGGGGGGGGGGGGGGGGGGGGGGGGGGGGGGGGGGGGGGGGGGGGGGGGGGGGGGGGGGGGGGGGGGGGTGGGGGGGGGGGGGGGGGGGGGGGTGGGGGGGGGGGGGGGGGGGGGGGGGGGGGGGGGGGGGGGGGGGGGGGGGGGGGGGGGGGGGGGGGGGGGGGGGGGGGGGGGGGGGGGGGGGGGGGGGGGGGGGGGGGGGGGGGGGGGGGGGGGGGGGGGGGGGGGGGGGGGGGGGGGGGGGGGGGGGGGGGGGGGGGGGGGGGGGGGGGGGGGGGGGGGGGGGGGGGGGGGGGGGGGGGGGGGGGGGGGGGGGGGGGGGGGGGGGGGGGGGGGGGGGGGGGGGGGGGGGGGGGGGGGGGGGGGGGGGGGGGTGGGGGGGGGGGGGGGGGGGGGGGGGGGGGGGGGGGGGGGGGGGGGGGGGGGGGGGGGGGGGGGGGGGGGGGGGGGGGGGGGGGGGGGGGGGGGGGGGGGGGGGGGGGGGGGGGGGGGGGGGGGGGGGGGGGGGGGGGGGGGGGGGGGGGGGGGGTGGGGGGGGGGGGGGGGGGGGGGGGGGGGGGGGGGGGGGGGTGGGGGGGGGGGGGGGGGGGGGGGGGGGGGGGGGGGGGGGGGGGGGGGGGGGTGGGGGGGGGGGGGGGGGGGGGGGGGGGGGGGGGGGGGGGGGGGGGGGGGGGGGGGGGGGGGGGGGTGGGGGGGGGGGGGGGGGGGGGGGGGGGGGGGGGGGGGGGGGGGGGGGGGGGGGGGGGGGGGGGGGGGGGGGGGGGGGGGGGGGGGGGGGGGGGGGGGGGGGGGGGGGGGGGGGGGGGGGGGGGGGGGGGGGGGGGGGGGGGGGGGGGGGGGGGGGGGGGGGGGGGGGGGGGGGGGGGGGGGGGGGGGGGGGGGGGGGGGGGGGGGGGGGGGGGGGGGGGGGGGGGGGGGGGGGGGGGGGGGGGGGGGGGGGGGGGGGGGGGGGGGGGGGGGGGGGGGGGGGGGGGGGGGGGGGGGGGGGGGGGGGGGGGGGGGGGGGGGGGGGGGGGGGGGGGGGGGGGGGGGGGGGGGGGGGGGGGGGGGGGGGGGGGGGGGGGGGGGGGGGGGGGGGGGGGGGGGGGGGGGGGGGGGGGGGGGGGGGGGGGGGGGGGGGGGGGGGGGGGGGGGGGGGGGGGGGGGGGGGGGGGGGGGGGGGGGGGGGGGGGGGGGGGGGGGGGGGGGGGGGGGGGGGGGGGGGGGGGGGGGGGGGGGGGGGGGGGGGGGGGGGGGGGGGGGGGGGGGGGGGGGGGGGGGGGGGGGGGGGGGGGGGGGGGGGGGGGGGGGGGGGGGGGGGGGGGGGGGGGGGGGGGGGGGGGGGGGGGGGGGGGGGGGGGGGGGGGGGGGGGGGGGGGGGGGGGGGGGGGGGGGGGGGGGGGGGGGGGGGGGGGGGGGGGGGGGGGGGGGGGGGGGGGGGGGGGGGGGGGGGGGGGGGGGGGGGGGGGGGGGGGGGGGGGGGGGGGGGGGGGGGGGGGGGGGGGGGGGGGGGGGGGGGGGGGGGGGGGGGGGGGGGGGGGGGGGGGGGGGGGGGGGGGGGGGGGGGGGGGGGGGGGGGGGGGGGGGGGGGGGGGGGGGGGGGGGGGGGGGGGGGGGGGGGGGGGGGGGGGGGGGGGGGGGGGGGGGGGGGGGGGGGGGGGGGGGGGGGGGGGGGGGGGGGGGGGGGGGGGGGGGGGGGGGGGGGGGGGGGGGGGGGGGGGGGGGGGGGGGGGGGGGGGGGGGGGGGGGGGGGGGGGGGGGGGGGGGGGGGGGGGGGGGGGGGGGGGGGGGGGGGGGGGGGGGGGGGGGGGGGGGGGGGGGGGGGGGGGGGGGGGGGGGGGGGGGGGGGGGGGGGGGGGGGGGGGGGGGGGGGGGGGGGGGGGGGGGGGGGGGGGGGGGGGGGGGGGGGGGGGGGGGGGGGGGGGGGGGGGGGGGGGGGGGGGGGGGGGGGGGGGGGGGGGGGGGGGGGGGGGGGGGGGGGGGGGGGGGGGGGGGGGGGGGGGGGGGGGGGGGGGGGGGGGGGGGGGGGGGGGGGGGGGGGGGGGGGGGGGGGGGGGGGGGGGGGGGGGGGGGGGGGGGGGGGGGGGGGGGGGGGGGGGGGGGGGGGGGGGGGGGGGGGGGGGGGGGGGGGGGGGGGGGGGGGGGGGGGGGGGGGGGGGGGGGGGGGGGGGGGGGGGGGGGGGGGGGGGGGGGGGGGGGGGGGGGGGGGGGGGGGGGGGGGGGGGGGGGGGGGGGGGGGGGGGGGGGGGGGGGGGGGGGGGGGGGGGGGGGGGGGGGGGGGGGGGGGGGGGGGGGGGGGGGGGGGGGGGGGGGGGGGGGGGGGGGGGGGGGGGGGGGGGGGGGGGGGGGGGGGGGGGGGGGGGGGGGGGGGGGGGGGGGGGGGGGGGGGGGGGGGGGGGGGGGGGGGGGGGGGGGGGGGGGGGGGGGGGGGGGGGGGGGGGGGGGGGGGGGGGGGGGGGGGGGGGGGGGGGGGGGGGGGGGGGGGGGGGGGGGGGGGGGGGGGGGGGGGGGGGGGGGGGGGGGGGGGGGGGGGGGGGGGGGGGGGGGGGGGGGGGGGGGGGGGGGGGGGGGGGGGGGGGGGGGGGGGGGGGGGGGGGGGGGGGGGGGGGGGGGGGGGGGGGGGGGGGGGGGGGGGGGGGGGGGGGGGGGGGGGGGGGGGGGGGGGGGGGGGGGGGGGGGGGGGGGGGGGGGGGGGGGGGGGGGGGGGGGGGGGGGGGGGGGGGGGGGGGGGGGGGGGGGGGGGGGGGGGGGGGGGGGGGGGGGGGGGGGGGGGGGGGGGGGGGGGGGGGGGGGGGGGGGGGGGGGGGGGGGGGGGGGGGGGGGGGGGGGGGGGGGGGGGGGGGGGGGGGGGGGGGGGGGGGGGGGGGGGGGGGGGGGGGGGGGGGGGGGGGGGGGGGGGGGGGGGGGGGGGGGGGGGGGGGGGGGGGGGGGGGGGGGGGGGGGGGGGGGGGGGGGGGGGGGGGGGGGGGGGGGGGGGGGGGGGGGGGGGGGGGGGGGGGGGGGGGGGGGGGGGGGGGGGGGGGGGGGGGGGGGGGGGGGGGGGGGGGGGGGGGGGGGGGGGGGGGGGGGGGGGGGGGGGGGGGGGGGGGGGGGGGGGGGGGGGGGGGGGGGGGGGGGGGGGGGGGGGGGGGGGGGGGGGGGGGGGGGGGGGGGGGGGGGGGGGGGGGGGGGGGGGGGGGGGGGGGGGGGGGGGGGGGGGGGGGGGGGGGGGGGGGGGGGGGGGGGGGGGGGGGGGGGGGGGGGGGGGGGGGGGGGGGGGGGGGGGGGGGGGGGGGGGGGGGGGGGGGGGGGGGGGGGGGGGGGGGGGGGGGGGGGGGGGGGGGGGGGGGGGGGGGGGGGGGGGGGGGGGGGGGGGGGGGGGGGTGGGGGGGGGGGGGGGGGGGGGGGGGGGGGGGGGGGGGGGGGGGGGGGGGGGGGGGGGGGGGGGGGGGGGGGGGGGGGGGGGGGGGGGGGGGGGGGGGGGGGGGGGGGGGGGGGGGGGGGGGGGGGGGGGGGGGGGGGGGGGGGGGGGGGGGGGGGGGGGGGGGGGGGGGGGGGGGGGGGGGGGGGGGGGGGGGGGGGGGGGGGGGGGGGGGGGGGGGGGGGGGGGGGGGGGGGGGGGGGGGGGGGGGGGGGGGGGGGGGGGGGGGGGGGGGGGGGGGGGGGGGGGGGGGGGGGGGGGGGGGGGGGGGGGGGGGGGGGGGGGGGGGGGGGGGGGGGGGGGGGGGGGGGGGGGGGGGGGGGGGGGGGGGGGGGGGGGGGGGGGGGGGGGGGGGGGGGGGGGGGGGGGGGGGGGGGGGGGGGGGGGGGGGGGGGGGGGGGGGGGGGGGGGGGGGGGGGGGGGGGGGGGGGGGGGGGGGGGGGGGGGGGGGGTGGGGGGGGGGGGGGGGGGGGGGGGGGGGGGGGGGGGGGGGGGGGGGGGGGGGGGGGGGGGGGGGGGGGGGGGGGGGGGGGGGGGGGGGGGGGGGGGGGGGGGGGGGGGGGGGGGGGGGGGGGGGGGGGGGGGGGGGGGGGGGGGGGGGGGGGGGGGGGGGGGGGGGGGGGGGGGGGGGGGGGGGGGGGGGGGGGGGGGGGGGGGGGGGGGGGGGGGGGGGGGGGGGGGGGGGGGGGGGGGGGGGGGGG